>VZTT01021069.1:4813-27957 GCA_013400855.1 Buphagus erythrorhynchus
GTCCGTGTTGCTCATTGCTTTCTTTAGCTCAGTAATGACAAGTTAGGAATACAAAAATACTGTTTCAGTTTTCAGCAGGTGGATGATTTATATAAAAGATAAACCAGCACCTTGCCAGTGGCCAGCACAGACTGGGCTTATAACAATTGTATACCAAGCAACCCTAAGAATATCTTGGTCCCCAGGGTCTTAGTCATTGTCATAATAGATCACAATTGTCTCCATCCAGTCTGCTGACCTGCCTCTGACAGTGACAAATGCCACTGAAAGAATCCAATATTGCCATTGCTCCCAACAAAGTGGATGGCATTTTAGAAGGATTGTATCTGTCTGTCTGTCTGTCATCGCTAAGTAACATAATGTTCCTGTGGTAAATTGTTTCTATTTTCTTTAAATGTCAACTTCACCATGTACTTCTCATCAATCACATGATTATTACACTTCCATTTTGGAGCTCCTTTGCTACACATGACACTGCATGACACAGCAAGGCACAAGGTCAGGTGCACCTGCATGCTTTAACACGTGCTATGGTGCAGTGGGGAAAAAACACAGCCAAAAAACTTCTCAAGATGGTCCATTTTTGATCTTTTTTTATAAAGATTGCCATCATGCACTGAGAAGGGAACTATGTTTCAAATCATGTCAACAGCTGAATTCAGAATCTAACCTCGTACCTGACCAGGATAATGTAAAAATGTTGCCTGCTGTGGGTGTGCATGACTTTGCTGAAGACACTGAAGAGGCAGCTGAGAAAAGGTGTTAGATTAGCTCTTTGGAAATAGAGGAATAGAGGAAATTCAAAAGGAAAAAAAAAAAGAGAGGAATTAAGATGAAAATAATAGAAAACACAGAGCCTGGTTAGACTTCTTGTCTGCAGTTCTCTGCAAAACAGTGAACACCACAGGGGCAAACCTGAGGGAAATGAAGAGAAGCAATGATAGCAAGAAGGCAAATTTTACTTTTTCCAGATATAAAAACTATTTGAAATGAAGAAGGGAAAGGTTTTCAGGAAAGCAAATAGATCCAAAGACTGAAAAGATAGGAGACAAGTCAGATAGCAAATCAGAATAATGGAATTTTAATTAAAATAAATATGACATGAATCTAAACAGGCCCTGATAAGCCAAGGACAAACAGGCTCAGTGCTTTCCTGAGAGTGCCCAAAGACTGGGATAGTAGCTGGAGTCAGTCCATTTACAGCAAGGTGGAATAATTTATAGGGAATGAGAGTCTTTGTCCCTTTTCCCTGGACCTTAGCCCAGATGTGCAGCTCAGGTGACACAGAGCACACACCAGCCCCACTGTAAGGACAGGTCACCCTGGTGTGGACCCACTGGAGATGCCAGCAGGGAGGTGTGGCAGGAATGAGGGCTGAGATGAAATGTCTGTGTCCAAAACCTGCTGTGAGATAACTCCCACAGGGCTCCCAGAGGGAGGCACCTGAGTGCCACCCCACATTTCATACACTGGTGTCTGTTTCTATTTATCACAACTACAGCTGTTGTGGGGGTGAAAGGCTAATGCCCACCCAGCCCCTGCTCTTGGCACCTGAGGAAGCTCCATCAAAATTAACAATCCATATTATGCTGGAGGAGCAGCTCCATTTCTCTTCTCTCACACACTCTCTGTAGTAGACAGAGAAAAAGAGCAGCTGGCGTTTTAAGGAGTGAATATGAAAAGGGATAAGCTTAAAAGTCTAACTCTAAATTTAACACCAAACAAGAAAAAAGCCACCGAGAAGATTAAACAAAAATTGAAAACAGGCTTAAAAATAAAGGAGCAAGCAAAGGAGTCATTTACAAACCAAATGAAGAGGGGAATAGATAAGATAAATTCTGAATATTAATGAGTAATCAGAAGTAGGGAGGAAAAAAAGAGAGGCTAAAACAGGTCTATTTTACCACAGGCAAAATAATGTACAATGTTTCAATCTCTCAGTTAAATTATAGAATAAAAAGGAGCCTTAATAAAATATCAGTGTGTAAATCTGTCTCCAAACCACCCACATGCTGACTGCTGCTGGAGATAAATAGGTACAATAACAGGTAGAAGGCAAAATGCCACTGCCACAAATGAAGTCAGGTTGACTGTTTTTCTGTGGACAGTAGAGAAGGTATTTTAATAAACACAAACCAGGAAAATTAGTGGAGCGAGCTGACCAGCAGAATAATTTTCAAGAAAGTGAGATTACACTGTGCACGACTCAGACCCTGAAGGGTTGGATATGTGTAGAAAAGATGCTCAATAGGCTTGCTGCAGTGTTTGATATTGCCAGTCAGGAAGCTCTCAGTTTGCTGATGGCACAGAAGGGTGGTTGGTGCATTCAGGATCCAGCCTAAAAAGCCACACTTTTCTACATAATTATGGCAGAGAGACTCCTAAGAGAGAATGGGTCCAAAAAATTTTTTTTCCCCTTTCATCATTTTGTTTGGGTTGGGTTACATGATTTAAGGGTGTCCTGGGGACTTCTGGGGCTGCTGAGTAGTTCCTGCTGTAAACAGTGTTTCTCTCTTTTGTTCTGGGGCTGGAGCAAACCTAGAGCTTCACATATAAACTGCTCATGAGGCATTCTGCAGCTCTGCTTGCTGTATCCTCGGGGCACCATATACACTAATAAGAGAGAGCAGGAGAAGAACCTATATGGAAAGGCTTTGATGTCTTGTGCCGAGACTCCACGTACAATCTGATGTGTTAATCATGGCATTAGTCATTATTAAGTGAGGAAAAAGACTACTTTTACTATAATGAATATATAGCTTTCTGGAAGTGGCTGCACAATCCAGGCTTTTCTCCTGGCTCACTCAGTCCTATCAGTGCCATGCTGCTGTAATTTATCTCACTGGGCAGCCTACTTATTCCTCACAGTGGGAAATCAGGACTCTCCCTCCTCTGCTGGCAGAACAGCACTCTGGAAATAAAAAGAGTGTTGTCAAAGGCTGCTGGCATCTTAACTTCAAAGATCCTCCTACTGCAAAAAAAAAGTCACAGGATTTCTCATTGCTGGCATATCCTTGTCTATTGCCCTGCAACTTATCAGGGACCAGGGCAAAGCTTTGAACTTCAGCCTTCCTCTCTGGAGCACAACTTCTGCAGCCTGAATTGAATGAGAGATGACACTGGCTCTGCTTTTTTTCCCTTGTTGCTTTCCAAAAATAATTCTCATGAAAGGTCACGGGTGAATGTCTAGGAGAAAACACTGCCCAGATCTGCAGTGAATCTGATCTGCCATATCTGGCAGCCAAGGTCTGGCCCTGGTGAGCTCTGGTGTCTCCCCAGCCCTGGACAGCCATGAGACTTTCTGGTGTTCGAGGGTGTCCCTGTACTCCCACTGAGAAGTTCAGTCATTTTCTTCTCCTCTGGAATCCTTTTAGCTAACAGAAGAAACAGGATAATAAGAACTCATGAAGGCATCATCCAGGGCCTGAAAGTTTGTGTTCAGATGGCTTCTTCCTAAATATTGAGAAGCATCCTATATTAATTTCTTGTAGACTAAGCAATACAAGATAAGTAATACAGAAAATAATCCTACAGAGGATAAGGGACCAATCACTGTATATTGCATACTGACAAAGAAATATTTTCCTTCTTTTTATAATCCTGAAATTGTCTTTTGAAGACGCCAGCTCCAAAGAGAGACTGCCTTCTTGCTCAAGGGAATTTCAAATTAGCAGTCAGTTAAACTCCAAGAGCTGTTTCTCCTGGGAATAAACATTTGTTTTGTTTATCTCCAGCCAGCAGCTAATAGCACAATAATGATCCAATCCCCAGATCCCTTTGGCTGGAAACTGATACCTTAATCTCTGTATTGCAAGTCTTATCAGCCTTTGCTCCTATGCAGTTTGAACATTTCCTTTGTACCCTCCATGCCCCCTACAATGAAAGACTGTCACAGATTCTGGTTATCTTTACTATGAGTTACCTTTCCCTGACCCCATTCACTGCTTTCTCACAAATACCACCTTTGAACTCTTTTCTTCTGGCCCCTGTATGACTGTTACTGAAGCCCAGTGTTAATTTTGCTTAACTTTCTCTGTTGTTCACTATCCCAGTGGAATGGCATTATGTTTGATTCAATGATCGAGACAAACCAGTCCTGCTGTTACATTGCCTTTACCCAACTGCAACCAACAGAAATGTGTAAAGCAAGCACAAAGTGGACATTTCTTTTGAATCTGAAAGATTGAACTTCCCCATGTTACTGATTAGATCCAATAGTACCTCAATGAAAGAGAAAATTAAAATATTCCTGAGGGTGGCCTTCTGGCATCCCTGGGTGGTACCAATTCTTTAGATTAGCAGTCCAGACATATTGGGTAAGGAGCCAGTATGTTCTAGTCACATTTAGGGAATCCTTAGCAGAACTGAATCAAAATTAAGCTTCCTGTCAAGGTCTACTCATCACCCCATCACATGTATCAAAGCATGGAAGTAATGCTGTGAAACAGTGAAAATTCACACAAAGAAAAAGCACACAATTACAAATGAACATATATATTAGAAAATATCCTCCATTCTTCCCTGTATAGAGACCTAACTACTTATTTATCCTACACATCTTACAGAGCTTTAACACTGCCTTTCTACAGAAAAGTCTCTTACAGAGACCATCCTTCTCTCATCTATCCTCCTTCTGCACTCTCAGATGTTGCAGCTGTTTGATCTGGTAACATGATGCATAAGGGATAAACAACACAGGATAAAATAATAGCGCAATTTTGCCTTCCTCAAGATACCACAACAGTTTGTTTTACAGACACACCACTAATTTGACCATCTAATTAGAGTTGGCTTGTTAAATAAACAAAGATTAGTGATTTTAATTTATCTTACACCCTTCTACTTTAAAACACATACTGCTGTATCTATGGTCATTCAGACACTGCACTGCAAATATCACTGATTTTAATTAATAACAAGGAGTTTCTTCTCTATTTAAGTTTTGTTTGTTTCTCAGTAAGTTTAGATTTTCCCAGTATCTAACTCAGTAATAAAAGCACAGACAGACAGGAGATGTGGCCACATTTATCCTACAGTATGCTATCTTTCCATTTATGTCATATGACTCCAAAAAAACTAAAGTCCACTGGAGCCTAATTTTGTCTAAAATAAAGCAGAATGAGAAGAGGTCTCTAATGGAAGCATAAAGTTTAGCAGAGACCATAAATGAGTCACACACCAGACAGTAGCATTGCCCAGTGTCTTGGTTTGAAAGACAGGTGTCTGTCAAGAAAGGCAGGAGCCTCTTTTTGAAATGGAGAATGTAAACACCCTCCATCTAAATTATCATAATTTTGAAATTAAGGGAGCTCTCAGGCAAAGATATGGGAATAGGAATAACAGTTCTTTACTAGGAAAATTAATATAGAAATACAGTATTACAAAGAACAAACCCAAAAACACTGACAGAGTCAGAATACAACCTGACACCCTGTCAGTCAGGGTGTTGGGAGCAGTCCCATTAAATGGTGGCTGCATCCCCCTGCAGTGACAGATGTGGTTCTGTTGAAGCAGTGGTCTTGTAGAAGGTGCAGTTTTCCTCCAAAGGTCCAGTGATGATGTGGAAAGGTCCAGTTTTCCTCTGGAATCCAGTGAAAAAAGGCTGCCTTGGTGTTCCAGATCTCAGTTTTTATCTAGGCAGGAAAGGCTTGGCTCCTCCCCCTGGTGGAGCATCTCCCAATGGGATGATGTGATTTTATCAGTCATGCAGTGGGACTCAATGGCCCATTAACAGGAGATATCCTCCTGGAGGAAGGAGGGGTTGTGGAAAAGACAAAGATGACGGCCCCACCTGGTTTTAACAGATGACCCATTAGCAGAGAATATCTCCCAAGGAGATAAGGATCACTGTCCCAGCTGGTTTCAATAGATGGTGATAGAATACATATTTTTGGTCATATCCTGTATTGCAACCTAAGACACCCAGGAATGTAGATAGTTGCACGATAAAAGGTTGCAGTGCATTCCTCATTGTTTTACCTCAAAAGGAAGTGTGCTCAGAAATGAGAGTCAAGACCACAGAAACCAGCAACGTGATGCAAAACCGATGCCAGATTTCATTAAATGGAAGAGCAAGCCTCAGCATACCTGACCAGGTAAGTACCATTTCTAGTTATAAGTTTAACATTTTTGGACCAGATTATTTTCTGGTGTAGGAGGAGAAAAAAAGTGCAAGGGAAGAACACAATGAGCCTTTTTTTTTTTTTTTTTTTTTTAAGTGGAAAAATAGATCTACCACATTCTCTTTAATTGGTTGCACATCAGTTCACCTGAGGAGAAAGAAGCAGCTCTATTGGACCATATAGAGTTTACCTATGCTGTTTGACACTTTTTAAATTATTTATTTCTGCCTTCTGGAGAGGAAAAATAACAAAGTGTGCTTCTAGAAGCCATTTTGGTCCAAAATTCTTTGTAAAATACTTTGAATAGTCAAGAATAGCTTGAGAATTTTAACGTTCCCATCTCTCTCTCTTTTTCCTCCTTGTTTTTCCCTCCCTAATTAGCAGTTATTGCTGATTTGAGCCAAGAGCCCAGCAAAGCACCCTGCCTGGAAATCAGCACTGAACAAAAGTGAATCTGACCATCTATTTCAGCAGCTCAGCCTGAGAGAATTGCAAGGGATATAGAGCAACTCAGCTAATGGAAAATAAATCAGTCGTTTAAAGTCTCTCCTGTTTTAGGAACTGCAAGTGTTACCCATCAGTGACATGGCTGAGGGCATTCTTTTTAACAGCACTGTGTCCTTGCAGCTGCTTGCCAGACTGAGGTGATTCTGGCCTGGCTTCTGTGTCACACTCAGTGGCTTTCTGCCATTCACACCTGTGGAACTACAGTAAACTGGTGGAAAATGCCACCAGCTTCAAGTAGGGAGCAATCCAAACCGACTCACACACTGGAGAAGAGGATATAATGAAGACTTGCCTTGCATTTGTATTTTAGGCAGCTCAGGATGCTTGGCCTCAGTTAAGCTCCTATTTATACTGCACACACAGTGAGCATCTGGATACCTGAGGTGGCTCCAAATAAAGGGGAAAGCAGCCTCTGATGGATGGCCACCAGCTCAGCCTGGCAGCCCCCAGCTCTTCCCCACACTGTGGGGATGCACAGGGTCCCCTCCCTGCAGAGAGCTGGCTTGTCATCTGCACAGCCTGTCTGGGAGAGGACAGCTTGAATAGGGCTGGCCTGGAGTCACACAGCGGGTCAGTGCAAAAGCCAAACAGCAGATTTCCTGCCTTATCCACATGCTTTTCCTCTCATGGACCACATGGAGCCCCACTGTTGAAGGCATTTTCAATGAAATGCTTTGCCCCATCCAAACAAGCCCAGCTTGACTCATGTTCAGTGGGGGTGTGGGCAGGGAGAGACTTGTGAGGGAAACGGTGGGTGGTGGAGGAAATGGAAAAAACGAGGCAACACCAGGAGAATTTGAGGGCATAAACATGAAAGTAGATGCAGTGCCTGCTGGGCAGAGTGTGAGGTGTGGTGTGTCCCTGAGGGGTCAGGGGATACACTTGTCCTGTGCTGAGCAGCACTCACTGGGGCAGCTTTGATCAGGAGGATGCTGTGGTGGCAGAGGAACGAGGACACGTGGGTCAGATCCTGCTCTGCTGCTCTCCCATGGAGCACTGCACTGATCTAGCAGTGGCACGTGTCTCACTTCATAGTGACTGAGAAATTAAAAGGTGATCTACCACATGCATTGCCAAATGCTCACATAAGAACGTTGTGCTGGGTTTGCCTGGGGTAGAGTTAATTTTCTTTCCAGTGACTGGTATGAAGCTATGTTTTGGATTGTTGCAGAACACAGAGTTGGTATTATAGAGATTTTTTTTTATTTTGCTTAAACAGATCCAAGGCCTTTTCTGCTTTGTGTATTGCCATGCTGGCGAGGAGATTGGGGCTGCATGGAAGGTTGGGAGGAGACACAGCCAGGACAGGTGACCCAAACTGACCAAAGGGATATTCCAGACCACATCACATGCTCAGTATGTAAGGTGGGGGGACAAAGGAGGAAGGAAGGGTCATTTGGAGTGGTGGTGTTTGAGTAAGTATTACACAAGATAGGATTCTGTTCTCTTGGAGCTGGCTGAACACCTGCCTGCCCATGGGAAGCAATGAATGAATTCATTGTTTTGCTTTGCTTGTGTGTGCTGCTTTTGCTTTCCCTTTTAAACTTTATCTCAACCCAAGAGTTTTCTACCTTTGAGCCATCTGATTCTCTCCTCCATCCCACTGGTGGGTCTGTGTGGGGCTTGGCTGCTGGCTGGGGTTAAACCATGAGTAAAAGAAAGAGGCAGAGCAGAGCAGTGGCCTCAATTCCCCTACACCTGCTGGTCAAGGCCAGGATGGAGCTTTATGTCAGTGAGAGCTGGTGCAGGAGTATGGAAGGAGGTGGATTAAAATGCCTCTGTCCAGTTAAAGTGTTGAATTTGAGCTTTGCTTCAGACTAGTGCAGTTCCTTAGTGAGCTCAGCTATTCACATGCTCCTGATCAAGCAGACAGGGAAAGCAGAGGTCTCTGAAAGTGCACTGTGACTCAATTACAGCAAGGGATGTGACTGAGCCATGGTAGCCCTCAGTGCCTATGGGCTCCATAAGGGCTCAGTGCAGAGAGGTGGGAAGCACAAAAAAAAGCCAATTTCTCTGCTGATAAACCCACAAAAAGTTCCAGCACAAAGCAAGGAAGTGAGATGCAGAGTCATATCTTTGTTTTAAGAAGAATGAATGAATTAAGAGTTCTCTTTCTCAAAGCAGGGGGATTTCTCCCTATGCTCATTTGAGTCTGTACCTGCATTGCAAGACAGACAGCAGAAAGTTCTCATGTGCTGCCAACAAGACCTGTCCTGTTTCTGCAATGCTCTATCTTTGGAATAAAGCCTGCCTGAGACATGATTTATCAGCAGTTTTACATTCATTGCTTGGGCACTTGAGCATGCAATGAACCATGCCTCTGACTCCTTGAATGAGGAGGGACACAGGAGGTCAGATGGTAACTGGAGTGCCTGGCCCACATTCCTTCCCCATTTCTGAGACAGTGCAGCTGCTCTGACTGCCCTGCCTTGACACTGGCTATATCTTGCAATTCTATCAGAGCTCTGTGTTTCTGTTCTTGGCATTTGTTGGGGTTTTTTTTTTTGTTTTTGGTTTTTTTGTTTTTTTTTTTTTTTTTGTTTTTTAATTTTTTTTCTGTCAGATTGTACAAACAAAAGTTCTCTGTAGATTACTCTGCAGATTCTAACTTTAAACATGAGTTTCTGGAGCATCTTTCCCAAATATGTAGTCCTGCCTTATTGACACAACCCCCACTAACTCAGTCAAGCAATTTAGCTATAAATTACCAATTTCTGCAATCTTCCAACACTGCATCTCCTGGATCAATGTCCTGTGGGAGAAGAATGTCAATAACTAGGACTAAGGTTTGATTTGTAAACACAGCTTTAAGGATGGTTGAAAAATGGGATTTGTCTGAATTCCTAAACCTTTCCACCATAACTTGTCCAACAAGCTCAGACTTTAGTTCAAGCACTGAACATTTTTGGGGAAGACAGCTCCTTTCTGACAATGTGGTACTCTTGCCTTCTTGTTTAAGCATGACATTTCCTGTATTTCATATGCCACAATATAATCCTTCTCCTTGGGAGAAGGGGGGCAATAAAGCTGGATGGAAACAGATTTCATTTGGATGGGAACTTGAGCCTGAGGTAGCTATTTGATCTGGACATTTTCCCCCACAGCTCTTCTTTCCTGTTGGACAACATGGTTTGTGATACACCCAGATCTTTTCTCTTGGGGAAGAAAAGTGATGCATTATGGATTGCATATTCTAATTAAGAAACATAGCTCAGAGACACAAACAGATCACCAAATAACTGATAAATTTAATTGTATAAGACAGTAATAATTTCCAAGTAGCCAAATTATCTGGGGCTTTGGACACTTAGCTGTTCAAGAAAATTTAAAAAAATTTTCATGGCAAGTAGAAGACTTTCCATATTATTACATGGAAATATAAGACTAATTTCCATCAGAGTTCTAGGCAAAGAAAAAGAAAGGAAAAAAAATTTAAAATGCTGGCAATCTTAATAGTCTCCTTAGATGGTAAATCAAGAAATATCTAAATTTACACAGGTAAGTTGGAAGCATTTTGTGGAGAGACTATTGATATGCTAATGTTAGGGATACAATAAAACTGCTGCCTCCCTCAAAACAGAATCTGGCATGAGCAGTGGATAAAAGGGATTATCACACTACAGTTACAAATACAGCCTGTATTACAGATAGTTGCCTGTAGTAGAGAAATGAATTGATACACTGAAATATGGTAACACAGGTCTGAAATGGAATCAGCTAGTTCCCCTTGATGGAGTAATCAAAAAAAAAGTGTATTTCCTTTATAGAAGGGAAAATGAACCAGAATTAGTCAGAGAACATATTCCATTTCTGCTCTGGGATGGTGCCAGGTCAGACTGGGGCCCTCTGGTGCATTTGCTCATTCCTTTACAGGCTGGCCCAGGGCAGGGTGCTGATGGTGTGTCAGACACGCTGCACTGAGCAAAGTGTGATGGCTGCAGAGTTTATAGGTGGCAGGAGTGAACTGCAGGCAGGGCAAAAGCAAATAGGTTTAGAGCACAGAGTAACAAATCTTTCCAAGAGTTAGTAAAGGATTTGGTTTTAATCAGTTAAAATTTAGGTATGACTGGAATTATTTGTGTTTTTAATTAGAAAAACAATTTGGGATTAAAACAAACACTCTAACAATTTCTTTAACTCTTAATAGAAATCATCTTTGTTAATGTTTGTGGCAGCTACAACTGCTGAGACTTTGAGTATTGAGGTAACAGAAAAAACCTCTGAGGGAAATTTATTAAGATCAGGCTGTAAACAGAAGCAAGACAGATTAATTTTTTTATTTCTCAAGCAGAGAAACACCAAATTGTGGTTCTCTGGCAGAGTGAATGGAAAATAGTGGAGTTGTCACTTAAATTCGGCGTTCAGAGGCTGTTTTGGTTTTTTAATGTATGCTTAAAACGGACAACATCCCCTGAAAGATCAAAACTACCATTGTGTTCAATCCCAGGCACAGTTCAGCCACTGGGACTCTGCAAATCACAGCTGTGTTTCACTGGAGCAAAGTCAATGTGACTTAAGTGCTTTGCTGAACTGGAGCCACGACTGGACCCGAGTCACAGACCCATCAACCTCACATCCTGGAGCACTCCCCCAGCTCACAGAAACCCCCTCTCCCAGTGAAACACTACCTGTCCTGGCAGAGAGGTGTGTGAGTCCTGTAGGGACCTCGAATAAAGGCGTTTCCAGGGAGGGTCTGTCTCCCCATTTGTGCTGATCATGCACAAAGCTGCTCTTACATCCCTCACGTTCTCTTGTTTCTTTGTGATCTTTACAACTGGTGAATAAATTATTTGTTTTATGGAGCTGTAGCATATGGCAGCAAACAATCACTCTGTTATGAGGAACTCCCAGGTGACAGAAAGAAAATGAATAACTAATTTCTTGTTGCTGTGAATGTGTGAGTAGTCTCTGATATCGGGCCCTGGGTCTCGTATGAGTGCATTTCACTCCAAAGACAAAAGTGGGGAAAGAGCTGTCAGTCCAGGCATGAAATATGAGGCAAAGGACTGGTTGAGTGAGATCACCTGAGGGGTCATTTCTATTGTTCTTCCATGCTATAAGGAGGACCACACTATTTCAATTACAAAAGTGGAGATGGAATAAATCACATAAGCAACTGAGTATCTATCTCCAGATTATTTTATCCTATTGTGCTACAAATAGAAGACACCAACTACAAAGTTCACCACCAGATGTGGACAGCAGTTTGCAAGGTTGTTCTAGTTTTGCTTTCTGTAGAGGGAAAATCAAACTAGGACATGAAGTCTGAAATCTCATGCATTTTGAAATCTGCCTTTTATTTGGACTAACCTTTTACCAGGTCTGAACAAAATATTTTTGCCTTTCTAATATATTCACCAAGGATCCATTCTGCATATAAACCAATCTCACATTTAACCATTAAGTAATGGAACAGATTTCATTAGCTGCACCTTACCAGTGTTTTGGTGTCAGGTTGTTCCTAAGCTGCTGAAGCAGATGTTGGGTGGATAATAGTCATAAAAGATAGTATAAAATGTTCCTGAGGATATATGACTTTCTGGTTATTTTTTAAAAAGCTATTGATATACATAAGCACTTAGTATTTATTTAGTGCCAAAAATATGGCACATTAGTACCAAAGTGTTCCCCAACCCTGAACAATTACAACTGAACAGAGAGGCACAGGGGAGTCATTGTATGCTGGAAAATGCAGCTGAAATCTTGTATGAGAAGGTTTGATTTTTGGTTTAAACTCCCTACTTGTAAGTCTTATAGTGCTGCCCCAAGAGTGTCATGAAGGACAGATCATGGTGACTGTCTTTATAATGCCAAATGGCTCATAAAGTGCTGACATGTGATGGAAAAATTCTGAATGAGGGATTGCTTTCCTCCAGCATTAATACTTTAATACATGGAACATGAGTATGAAAATAGGATCTTGTATTCAAGAGCAGCTCATTCCTTCACCCTCACCTCTGATGCTTTCCCCAGACACTCGGAGACACAGCAGGAGCTGATGACTCCAGATTTTTGGGCAATTAGACTGTAAGTGGAAAAAAGCACAGGATTTCCTTTGTTCGGGGTCCCTCCTCGGAGCCACCCAGCTCCAGCTGTTGTTCCATTGTTGCACCATGGTTAAATTATTTTAGGATCCAGGTACCTGAGGCTGAGGCTCACTGGAGCCACCTGCTGCAAAGGGGCTTTGGTCCTATCTCAGGTGAGCTGAGGTGCCTTTCAGGCTTTCTAAACCTAACTTCCAGCTGAAGCTTGGTCTGAAACAGGATACAGAAATAGCAGTGTTTGGATAGAAAGGTTTCCTAGAGCTTTGCAAAAAATTCAGGTTTATACATGGAAGGTCGTTTTTCACAAGCTGCTCCTAGTGCTTTGTGATTTAAATTACCATCCTCCTTAGAGGCTCTTAGCAGGGAAGAATGATTAACTGGCAGAGTGGCAATGGTAGAAGTGTTGTAACCATAAGAGTGCAAGAACATCTTGTTATCAACCTCTGCTTCAGTCTCTTCAGTCATAAAATGAGGCTCATGTGCCTGCAAGAGCATTTGTTGGTTTGTTTTTCTCCAGCAGGCTAATACCTGTGCTTACAACCCTTGCCCTGGCTACTTGACATTCTCACCACAGTGTGCAGAGACAGAAAGTGCTGCCTGCATTCAGTATTAGGCAGACAGATTTAATGGTCTCAAAGGTTGGACCTGTGCTCCCGTGGCCAACTTCAATACAGTTTGTGTATTTCAGTGGTTTCCCAGCTCTTTGTGCTCTCTTTCCTTCTGCCCTGGACACATAAACCTCTGACCCCAGAGATCATAAGCACATTGCAAAGGTCTCCAGAGCTCAGACCCAATTGCTGCTGTCACAAATATTCAGGACAAGCCTCAGGTTCTTGCTATCCAGTACACAGATCAGAAGAGAATAGCTTCAAAGGAAATTTTAGTCAAACCAAAAACTGACAGGTGATTTTTCTGTAGTCTCAAGGTTATGTATTCCTCTCTGAAAATGAATTTTAAAATAGCATTTGTGGTAGTCTGGGTTCAAGAAGGGACAGGACAAATCCATGGGAGGAAAAATGTACTGTTTTTCTTAGTTCCATCCTCTCTGCCTCAGAGAGGCCCTCAGACACAGAGCCCTGGAAGGATATTCTATAGCAGTGGCACAAGGTGCTTGTTTTAGTCTTACACAGCTCATTAGGAAACTGCTTGCTCTTGGACACTGTGTAATACAGGACACAGAGCTGGGATGTCCACAGTGCCTGTTCCTCCACTTCTGTGTAAGGCAAAAGAAACCTGCAACATCAGGAGGGTAGAAGTTTTTCTGGTAGGAGAAAAAAAAAGGAAATGGGGAAAGATGAATTGGTTCATAGATTTTGTAAAGAGATTGAAACCTAGAAAGGCTTTATCAATAGAATAGAACACAAAGAGTTGAGGAAATACTAAAAGAAAAAAAATAAGAAAATAATAAGCAAAAATAGAAAAATGTAGGCCTATGAAAGATTACCATGATCATTGCTAGTGAAACTATTAGAATAGGGTTTGTGCAGATGCTGAATAATCTCATGCTGGTTGCTCTGAGATATCTGAAGATTGAATTCTGCCAGATCAATATAAGAAATGTGCTCTCAATACAATGCCAACACTTACTGTAATAGGCAACAAAATGCTGCATCCACATCTAGCTCTGTATTGTCATTTCAGATTTGAGTTCAAATATCTAAGACATTTTATGATGTGCCACAGGAGAGGGATACAGTTTGTGCAGCAGAGAGTATTTTCTCTCTTCGATATAATGCAGTCTACTCCCCCCTTTGCATTTAATTTGCGTGTAAGTTTAAGAACCAAAGAGAACAGAAATTTTAAGGCCCTATTTTCCCTGTCTGGCATGTAGTGGTTTTCAAAAACTCTGAACTGAACTCCTGTAACTCAGCAGTGCCAGAAACAGGCACTAGAAGCCCAGCAAAAAGGGATTCCCTGCTGCCCAGTGCATTTGTTCTGACAGAAATGGATGGCTCCTCTCTTCAAACCTGGAATCATAGAAATACTGCCAAAAGAAAGCAAAGATGAACCAAATTAATTTTTTAGAGCTCCAACATTTACAAAGTTATTTTCAAGAAAAAAAACGAATAGGCTTCATGTGTTGGAAGACTTACTGTCACTCTGAGTCAAGTTTAAAAGTCCACGTCACGTCTCTATGAGGTGCCTTTCTTAACAAAGTTGCTCCATTCTAATATCTAACTTAATCTTAACAGTCCACAAACACTGAAAAGCCCTTATAAGAAAGGTTCTACTCTGAAAAATAAAACCAGAATGTCAGCAGTTTTTATTATTATAGCTCTAGGGAACTAAATTGGAATTTTTTAAGGTAAAGGCATCAGACCATTAAAGCGTATCTGTTTATGGTTATAGAAAATGGAATAGAAGATCTTTAGCATATACTGTATTCATAGTGTCATCAAAATGTTCATTTCAGGTCTGGAAGGTTTATTAAGTTGCCTTTATGAGTTGAGGGTGGAGGCACAGGTTTCAGAAACAAGGTCATTCCAGAAGCCAAACTGCCATGCAAGGGAATGGATGCTCTCCAAACCCCATTTTTAACGTGATATTTAACAGCACTTAATGTTTCTCTTTTTACATATCAGTGACTCAGAGAGATGTCTTTTTTCATGGACATAAATTCACATTACTCCCAAATACAGTTAGCACTTTTCAGCAAAGCTCTGCCTTATTCAACAGGGAGCTCATTTATCTTCCTATTCAAAAGAAGGGGATCTCACTTTTCCTTTTTTTTTTTCTTTTGTTTCAGCCTTCATACTCTGTATTGGAGACCAGGGAATTTTTAGGTCAGGAAATGGAGTCAGAGTTATGGATTAATCAATCATGCCTTGTGTCCTCATATTGCAACACACAGAGTGATGTCACTGGGGATTGATGAATGCCACATCTGCATGTACAACCCACAGGCAGTGCTGGGAACTCATCCTGCAGCTATTTTGTGGTTACCTTCAACTCTGATTGATACCATCTCCTCACTGCTTCCTTCTGCAGTCTCCAGTGCTCTGTGAAGGAAGGGAACTTATTCCTGAAACTCCAGTCTCACTAAAAGATGGGGATTTTGGCTTTCTCTCACAAACTCCTGTGAAGCTGGGTTCGAGAGAAAAAATAGCTGACATTTAAGATCTAACTTTTGCCTAAATTCAGCAGTATTTGCTGAGACAATTTTCATTTGACACTTTTTTCCTTCATTCAATAGCTTGTCTGGGTCCACATACCACAGGAGGTGATCAATGCTCTGCTTGCTTTGTCTGAAGAGTGAATGCTTGCTCATCCAATATGAGCAAATCAAGAACAAAGGACCAAATGCATGAAACCACCAGATACACTGCTAGACAAGAGTTCACTACAAAAAAATATCACATTCAGATGAGGGATGGGAGGAAAAAAGCAAAATGCAAACCCAGTTTTCCTAAAACAACACGCAATCTGAAATTGTGTAAAAAAATTAAAATTTAATTAAACAGATTGTGAAAAAAAATAAATCTGACGAATTGTGATTTTCCTTTAACATGATGAAATTTTATGTCACTTCAGGTGAGAAAAGATCAAATGCTGAAAAAATCTTTCATAATTTCATAGAAGTCCTATTCATTTCTGCTGATGAGTGCTGTAAGTGGTGACCTGATCACAGAGATGCTGAGAACAATTAGGCCATGATCCTCTTTTACCCAGGTCATGCAGACTTCCAGGAGAAAGCTTGGTACCACTGCACTCCAAACAGGAGACCTTCATCTAGGCACTGAACATTAAAATGTTCAATGCATTAAAATGTTAATTTAAAAACTGTGTTTAAAAATGTAAATGATGCCATCCTCCCTGGATGGTGGATTCATTGTGTCCATGTGGTGAGGTTCAGTTCATGTCATCATGAAGGTAGTTAGATATCCAGTCACCTGGGAGGACCACAGCACACAACACTTTCCATGGCACCACAAAGAAATTAGGCAGGCTCTGAGCTCACAGGAAAATTAATCCATCAAGGAGCACATTTATTACATGTATCCAATGGGCTCTCAGGGAAAATGGCAATCAGGAGGGTGTTCAGGAGGATTAATGAGAAGGGGACCAAACTGAAGTCCAAATATTTACCCGTCACCAGCATGATGTCTTTTGGAATCACAAGTAGCTTTGGATATGATGCCCAGCTCTACAGCAAAATTACTAGACATGCTTTGAAGGGTGAGGAGAGAGGAGTCACCTCAGGGAATTGAGCACTGCGACAGGTCTGTGGTTCAGACCTCACTGAATTTTACGAGAGACAACTAATTTTAATTACTGCTCTCCCAAACTAATTTCAAACATTTCTCCAAAATACACAGGCTGCTACAGAGGCTCATGTGCATAATGAACATCTGTAGTAAAACTGCTTTATTATGGGTTGTTTGATGCTGTTTATTGTATACTCATTGGTTTTTGGAATGGCATTAGTGAGCAGCATTTTGAAGATGGATGCTAAATTTTGCTGTGGCAAATTAGTGTCAACCAAGAACATATTAGCAAATAAAAGAGTGCATCTGCTCCGAACAATGGTTTTTCTTTGCATCATGATGATGATTGAAAGGCTGTAATAAAGAAATGATACATATACTCTATCTCCCAAACTACATTAAAAAGCTGTTGCAGGCAATCTGTAGTGCAGCAAGATACACAACAGTGTTGCATGTGAGCAGTGGAGGAGCTGATGCACTTTGCCTTGGTTTATAAGGAGAACACCATCCTCAGTACCAAAATGCAGTTCAGTGCATAATGTTTGCTGTCTCTCCTGCCAGCAGCTTTTGTTGCAACTATCTCTCATCTGTCCTTATTTCCTGGATATCTCTTTGTCTGGGTTTGTCTCCCTTTCCTCCTCTCTAGATTAATATCAATTCCAGGCCAGGGCATGTAAATTCCCTTGGTGATCATTACGGTAAAACTTCGAGAAAAGTCTTTCTGAGATATGGAGAGCAACATATGGGGACAGTTTGCTTTATGTCTCATTTTTCATACTAATGTGGTTATTTTATAGGACTGCATCTCATCTCCTGTCTGACTCAATGCTTGAGCTCTGTCTCATTTAAATAAGAAGTTCCTCAGGTTCACTAAAGCATAGGAGGTTTGAAACTTAATCATGCAGTCGATGCTGCGGTGACTATTTGCTTAATATTGCTCAGCAGTGAATAACTCCTCTCTTCAATATCCTGAATTTTGCCCTCTCATAGGCAGTTCAGTCAGAGCAGAAGTGCTGTGGTATGAACTTGAATTTATTTTTCCTTAGACAGAAGGAAATTGTGGTTCAAATCACTCATGTGGTTTAGGTTTCCCTAGAGCAACTCTAATGCGTGATGCTCACAGTCACTTGGCAGACTCCTTGCGGGTGTCAAAAATGTTCTTGGCTTGAACCAAATGTCTGAGCAAGTACATTTCCTTGAGGGCAATGCTAGACACAGTAAAAATGTCCTCCAGAGCAACTACTTAAGAGAGATAAACTTTTAAAATGGGGATTTTGCCACGAAATTTCTGTTTCTAATTACTGGAGCAGAGGGAATCGTGAGGGATGAGGATGGAAGGAGAGGAAACATCCATTAGGAATTTTGAAACCAAAGAGTTCTTTTGTCTTTAGAATTCTCACTTTAAATTACTTTAAATTTTGAAATGTAGGTTCAGTTTTAGGAAAAATACTTTCCAAAGGATAAGTTAGACATCCAAGTGAAATATCTCAAAATCATTCATGTGAAATATTTCAACGATTCACATTTGTATTTGGGGACATGATTTCAGATTAAGCACATCTGCAAGATTTCAACTTTGTCTTGCCCTTGAGTCTGGAAATGTTTGTTGTTGGTTTTGTTTTGTTTTGTTTATTTTTTTTTTATTTTTTTTTTAATAAGAAACTGGATTTGTTTGTGCCCAAATACATGTCCAAGAAACAGTTCACATTAGAAATATTTTCATGCCCATAGAAAGTGCAGTTTTGTTAGAAAAGTTTGTCCAGGGAATGAATGCTGGAATGAATGCTGGGGTATTACAAGTATAATTAATAAAGGTCAAATTCAGGGAATCAAGGTATTGGGAATCCTCTCCTCTCACAGTTTGCAGTAGCACTCCAGGAGCTCACATGCTAAAGGGTTAGAGTTTGGAATTTTTATGTCTGCCTGCCAGCTCTGCTCACAGGGATGAAGTCTCTGTGGACAGCTGGTGCCTGCACAGGCTGGTGCAGCAGCAGCCCTCGGGACCAGGGCAGCTCCTGCCCAGGGCTGTGTCCTGCCACCTCTTCATCACCAGGACAGGGCTGACTGGTTTCCAGGGGAAGTGACACACCCCAAGATTCAGGCTCTCAATGATATTTCAGTGCTCTTTGCAAAACTTAAGTGGGATTTAGCTGCCAGAAAGGACAGTTCTCAAAATTCCTGCCTAGACCCCACTGCCTGCAGAAATTTATTCCTCCTTAACTTCCTGGTGCCTGCTCAAAAACTGCTTAAAAGACCTTTTATTGGGGAAATGCATAGACATCACTGAAGCAGAGACAAGGCCCAACCTCCCAGCTGCACAACTCTCTAATCTCACTTTTTTCTCTCTGGCTCCACCACTCACTCCATAGCTTCATTCTGCACAGCTACAGCAGGTGACTGTCAGCAGAGTGCAGGAAGGCTGCTGCCCCACCTTCTCTCCTTCACAGCTTCACTGTAAAAGGCTTGAACTTTGCCATAACTACTCAGGGTGTGGTGTTTTGGGCACCTCATCAGGACAGGAAAAGCACATTCGAATCTCATATTAAAAAAATTCTTAAAAAAAAGACACCATCCTTTCCCACAGACGTCACCTTTCTTGAGCACTGTTGTCTGTGTGTAACAAGGACATCAACCCAGGAACATAAAAATTTGGTGTGTGCTGTGATGCAGACTTCACTGTCTGAGCAGAACATGACTTAGACCATTGAGTTTTACTCTTTCTTTTGAATCCAGATTAGCTCATAAAATTACTTGTTCAAGACCCGCTAGTGATTTTAATGACAAAAATCAGTGACAATCCTAAATGCCACTACTCAGTGTCTGTGTTACATACTCAGCTATAAATTGCAATAGGAATAATTCCTTTTTCTTATGCTTCATGTTTCTTATTTTAAAAATGAAAGCTTCTTAGAGTCTTTGTGTTCCTATATGTGTGAACCTGGAATTATGTTCAATACAAGAATGAATAATACAAATTTTATCTACTGCATGGAAGCAGACAGCTGCTGATTTTCTGTGGTATGCTGAGTAGTCCCTGATGTGGGATAAGCTTCTCTCCTATGGATAAAGACCTCATTTTCCCTCAAAAGATCTTCTCTTGTGAGTGCCCAGTGTATATTTTTTCATTCCTCTCTTTCTTTTACAACCAGGAGAGCTTGAGAACCAAGATACCATATTTTCTTTAGCTAAGTGAAGCTGACACATCGCTAGGAAAGGGTTAAAGAAAAACAAACCCCCCTCAAGATGTTCCTGGAAAACCCAAGCAGATAAACACATGGGAAGCTCAGACAGCCGGCCTTCTGTTAAATATGTGAGAGAAATTTCCCATCTTGAGGTAAGGAAGACGAAGGCACTGTTAAATTATGTTTCCCGTGAGTGTTACTAAGGCATACTTACACATATTATATGAGGTAGAAAATTAGTACTTTGAATTGTTATGGTTACATTTGCAGTAAAGTGTAAGTGTTTGCAGTTTTTCAGAAGTTTGCCTATGGTTCATCATGCAGTTCACCCACTGAGAAGAAAATTTACTTGCTGTAAAATAGCGGAACAGATCAACAGCTACAAGGGAACGATTGCAAACCCTACCCAGAGTCCTGTTTCTGGAAGAGGTGATTATTCTAGAGATGAAAAGACTGAAATGACAGCTCCAGGCTTCACATTTCTCCACAGCTCACCTTTGGAAAGGTTTAGGCCTGATCCTCAGTGCATGCTCAGCAGTGATATTGGAGGACCTGAACACACTGGCATCATTCTCTGACCCTGGGGGTGTGAGTCTACTCATGAAGCAAGGCTCAGTGTTACAGCACAGCTTAAACAAATTTAGGATTTCTGATAGTTGACAGGTGTCTCTAGCAGTAGGAAAGTTGTGGTACCCAGGTCTCAGAGTTTTTTAGATACATATGTGTGTAACTATGTATATACTTAAATATTTTATTTATGTGTATATCTATATTTATACATTTATATGCATAGGTATATATGTAATGTATATAGGCTATATACTTAATTTAGGTAGTCCCAGTACTGTGAGAAGTGGGAAGAAGGCTGAGCTCTGGCAGCCCTGGGCAGTGGTGATATGAATTGCTCCCTTTTCTCTCTCTTAAATGTAGATAACAGAGGCACCTTCCACAGACAGGCTGAGCACAGCCCAACAGCAATTACAAGGGATTTTGAATCGGATAATCAGCTCTCATGCATGCAATAAATTACATGCTTTTCGTGTATCTACAGAGCACACATGTCAGGAAGGAAAAAAAAAAAAGAAAATAAATTAAATCAAAATCTCTGGCTGAGGGAAAGTGTTTCCTAGCTCTTAGTCCACATGGCAGAGACTGCTAACCCCATCCTCACCCTGAGGCTCATGTGACCAAGGACTAATTCAGGGGAACTAAAGTTCTCCTGAGGGTTTGGCACTTTGCTGTCACTGAACAAGACACTGCACCACAAACTCATTTCAATCCCTGCTCTCTTTCCTGCCAAGGAGGGAAAGAAAGCTGTCTGGTACCTTACTGCACCAGCAGCAGCATTCAGTTCCTTTTCCCGAGTGTTGATCAACCATAAATGCTGCTATCATTGCACCATAAACTAGGACAAAGCCCAGGAATGGTAAATTAAGGTGTCTAAGGACATACTGAAGTGTGGATCACAACAGAGCACTTAATTTCTGTGACACTAAATTCTCCTGATCCTTTCTTCCCCTAATTACAGCCCTAAGCAAAATCACTTGAATATTCTGGGCTGCCAGGTAATGTACATTGGTGTGCACATGTCCATCAGAATAAACTGCCATCAAACTCACACTTTATTTTCAGTGCCCCCACTGTGTGGATGGAGTTTGATGTCATCATACAGCAGTATATAAAAATATTTCATGGCAAAAAGACAAAGCAAGGGCTTTTTCCTTCAGATTCTGAGGTCAGTCTGACTGAAAGCTGAGATCCAACCTTCAGCTCAATCAATCTTTAACTTTGTTGGCTTTACTAGCAGTGGTTTTGTCCCTGATGAACATGCTGACCACCCATTCCAGTCAAGCATTCAGAAAATGATTCTTCCCTTTCTGTTGCAATATCCTCTGCAAAGTTACATGCAATTGCTTCAAAGGAAAATTTCTTTTCAGTGGTCAGTATGGGAACTGATTTCTTAAAATGAGTAAGTGCTTTTGTGTGGTAAATCTCTGTCTAGATTTACTAGTCATTTGCTCTTTGAAGATGCTCTGCATATCCAGTGGCAGGACCAGCTGAGTAATATCAACTAAACATACAGAGAAAAATAACCATAAAAAACATTAAATTTTTGTCAGTGACTCAAAAGAGTCTATTAATTTGTAGGCGCAGGGCAAATGTGGAAGTGCTGAATTTGTCTGATTTCTGTTAAACACTTACTCTTTACTGAATGTCATAAGAAGCCATGTATCCCACATCGAATCCTAAAAACATTCAGAACTGGATGCTCTATGGAGTAAAGTAAAATATAGAAGAGCAAGGTGAGAACTCAGTACCTTATTTCCACAATCAAAAAAAAATAAATAAAGGTCTGGAAATATGCAGGGAAATGCATTAAGGAGATAACAATGCCTGGGAGCAGAGAGGCTGTTTGAGGATAAGAGGAGGGGTGCTGAGCTCCACTGTTGCTGAGTATTCAGCAGAAAATGGCCCAAGATTGAACTTGTCCTTTTATGGCAGTGGGAAGAGAGCAAATCCATCACAGGGAGAAGGAACAGAGGTGAGGGGAACAGATTTAGCAGTTTTGCCTTCTTGGCTTTCTTCTTTCTGAACAAGCTACTTGTTCACCTCTAAACTCATCACCTACCACCACAAATGGTCACCTCATTAGGGCTTTTGCAATAAACACTGATGCTTTAAATTTAATCAGAACTTTTACATACAGCACACTGAGGCTGTGCCATTCCTTAAAAACAAGGTCACCCTTTTCTCTTTGTTGTCTGCTAATACAATTTTGAATATTACTGCTTTGCAGCTATTACTGTTTACACTGGGTGATTGGCTAGACTCATTAAAGTGAATGAATGCCAGGAGATGACATCATTTACATTTAATTGTCTTGTTTCTCAACAAAGTCTATACAGTTGTTTTAATAAAGGGCAGGAGAAGATAAAGGCTACGTTTGCATTATCTACACAGCTTTTGACAAGGGTCTAGGATGTTGTTGACATTTATTGTTTACAAATGAGATAATCAAATAATGTTTTGTTTCGCAATTGTTGCTCTTTTTTTTTTCAGTAAGTTATAGTTTTTTAATTACTG
>VZTT01021071.1:4126-16562 GCA_013400855.1 Buphagus erythrorhynchus
TAGAATCGTGATATCATATTGCAAGTGGAGGTCAGACTTTTTGACTGGAGAAGAGTGAATCAATTAACAGAACAAGTAGAGACTCTTTGATCTCTACTAAGAATATCCAAGATGTCAGAACAAGCTCTGAAGGAAAAGCCATTAAAAAGACATGGAAATAAATAGTAAATTAAATTATAATTAGTTTAGCAAACACAGATCATGGTGTACCTTCCTTTAGTAAAATAACTTTGGAAAGCATAAACACAGTAGATCTAATATACATAGTATAAGCCTGTCTTCAGTTATTCTACCATGCTATACTTTGGTAAGACTTTATCTGAATTACTGTCCATGTTTCTCCTCACACCCCCAAGGGGGAAAAAATCTAGAGAAGATAAAAACACAAATAATATGTTTGTTATGTATTGTAGTAATGGTGTCATAATAAGTCACTATAAATATAACACAAAGAAATTAATTTTTGATGTGAACATGAATGATGTTAAAATGGATTGATGGTGCATTATGGAAGAGGAGGAGGACACTATTCTTTGAACTCTTCTTGGAGAACAAGTAATAGGACTCACCATAAGTTCTTCTATAACAAAAATAAAACATCAAGATAGGCTCAGGATATGGAAAGATCACAAATACAGTTTTCCTACACAGACAAATAAAACCTTAGAAATGTTGAAGATTCCACATATCCAGTTAGTCAGCTCTAGGGCTGGACTTCCCAACAAATGGACTACTACTGTTAATTCTTAAGTCTAAACTTCCCAGGGTTGCACCTTGTGACCACTGCCCTGTGTTTTAGCATCTTTCACTGCTGAGGAGTTACACTTCGTTGTCCTTGTGAGCTCCCCACCCTCAAGTACTTGTACAATGCAATGAGCTCCCACCCTTTGCCTCTTCCTAATAAAAGGTCTACAACAGATTCCACTGTAAGGCTGTTTTCACTTTGGTAAATAAACAAAGCTGTCTTAAACTAAAGAAATTAGTTTGCTCACATGTTTTATATTTTCCATGGCTGCTGTCCTGTCTAGTAAAAGATCTAAAACCCTACTCTATTACCTCTGTAACACAAGAGTTGTGCCAAGTGTGGATTTAAGAGTGTACAGGCTGGGATAGGGTAATTTCCTTCATGGTAGCTCCTATGGTGCTTTGTTTTAGATTTGTGATGAAAACAGTGNCCAATAACTGGGAGAGCCAACCCCACCTGATCAGGGGCATATCCTACACCATATGCTGTTATGCCCAGCAATAAAACCGGGAAAAGAAAAAGGAAGGGGGGATGTGTGGAGTGATGGTTTCTGTCTTTCCAAGAAACAATTACAAGTGATGGAACCCTGCTGATCCAGGGATGGCTGAACACCTGCCTGCCCCGGGGAAGTGGCNTGCCCAGCCATGGGAAGCACTGAATTAATTTCTTAATTTGCTTTGCTTGCACATGCAGCTTTTGCTTTACCTATTGAACTGTCTCAACCCACGAGTTTTCTCATGTTCATCCTTCCGATTCTCTCCCCCATCCCACTGGGGAAAACGAGTGAGTGGCTGTGTGGGGCCGAGCTGCAGGCTGGGCTTAAATACACACACAGGTATCTGGAAGAGCTCAGTGTCCCACCGGAGTGAGGAGGCAAGAGTGGAATTTGAGGAACAGTCCAAGTTTCTTGAGGAGAGCTTAAAATCTAAAAAGCGAATACACAATGTATATATTTTATAGAATTTTTCAGAAAATATCTGAGTTATGTTTTACAAGTTACTATTATCCAATCCATTCTGAGATAATATCAACTTATGGCATTGAACTCCTAAGTCTTAGTAACAAATCATGTTTGTAAAATGAAACTATGTAAGTTAAGATTTTATTAAGCTTTTCCTGACAAATAAAAAAAAAGGTGTTATAATTAACACCAAAAATATGCTCCTCAACTAGACTTCATTTCATACTGTATCTTCAAATCTCCACATACCTTTCAGAAGGAATAATCTTTCTGACACTAAATCCTAAAGCAAGCTCGTTTTCTTTCTCAAATAATGTCTTTGATAAAAATATACAAAAAGCTCAAAGCTGTTATTCAAATATTTGAGGAAAAAATATCTACTATGTTAAAACAAAGTAAGAACTTTCCATATGGTCAAACTTGTAATTATGCCCATGGGCACCTACAGTCAGTCAATAAGAAAACTCATTTCTTGTTTATTGATGCCAGAAATCCATCAAGAACTAGAGTGATAGTAAGATATCTACGGTGGGACAAACTACCCCTGTATGTCTAACAGAAGCCGCACTCTCCCATTGTCATCTCACGTACACAATGATAACTTTCTCTAAGTAAGTTTGCAGGTATTTCTCCAGGATTGCTGTACATTAAAACAAATATTCAGTATAACATAAAACAAAGCTCTTACTGGTTTGCAGGACAAAAAGAACATAGTTAAATTTTATACAAGATGACTCCCACTCTACAGCAAATAAAAAGAACCAAATCAGGAAAGCATTTTAATATTCTTGTAATACAATCTAGGTTTAGTTCTTTCATTTTTCCAGATATCCCCATGAAGATATTAACTTTCTAGTATTCATAATGCAAAGTACAACAACAGACATTTTAAATTTGCCCAGATTTCAATTCAAGTATTTTAAAATATGTTTTCATGCTTTCTTTTCAGTGTATTGAAAGGTCATGTTTTTTTACATGAATGCTAACAGGCACAGTTCACAACACAGGTCAAGATTTCTTTGGGGATTCATTCTCTGTCTCACATTTTAAAGTAAGTTCATGATTTGAATTCAAGATAAAAGACAAATATATATTTGATCTAAATGCTCAGACTGGCCCACATATATAATACTTAAACACTAAGATGATCATTCATTGATGATGATTATTCATTTCATATGCTTTACTAATAATGACTGTGAATAGAAGTCACAAGTGAATTACTTCATGTTATGAACAATCATGTGTAATGTCTGTCTATCCACGTTTCAAGTTCATATTACCCACTCACATTCACGATCTGAGCACTGCCCACCCTGCATGCAATCACAAAACCCCAAACCAAAAGACAGGGTTACCTACCAATGGCTCCCGGTTTTTGACAAGCCTAATTATTTTAACTGAGTCCTCTTCTTCATCAATATCATCAGGCATGGGGGGCAAGACAGGATCATAGCTCTTCTGAGCAACAGTATCATGTACAGACAGCAAAGCCTGGAAACATTAAAGGTCAGTATATTATTTGGCATCTGTAAAGTTTAGGGAAGGGAAAGCAGAGGATATTATTCATACCCTGACTCTACTATTGTGATGCAAGTAGTTTGACTATAATTCTTGTATACAATTTCAGTTAATTTCAAACTAATGAAACAACTCCACAAAGAATATGTTTCCATATATATAATGTATGCAAGTAGCAAATTGTGGATGGAGAACTGTGTCTTCATACACACAAAAACACCACGTGCTTTGCATGCTAGCTTGAAATTACAAGAACTATGAACGGGAGAAAACCTTAGGCCCCAAAAGTAAGTAAATATTTATACTTGCAATAAGCAAAAAGTTTATTTGATACAGTAAGCAGTCCTATGAAACAAATAAACAAAACAAGCACTTTCCAAGATTTCTGTTCGAGCACAAGATGGATGAAGCTGTTGCCCAACCATTCCTTTCACAAGAGCTCTAAAAGCCTACCTGGTTACTGGATTCCTTTTGTGCGAGCCTCAAATTATCCTAGGAATTTTAAATTTATTATGGAATTCAGAACTGAGATTAAGGAATACACTGGTGAAGCAATTTGGTTTAGGCAGGTGCTTGTCAACCACCTGTTGCATGTCTTTCTTGCCTCTTTTCCTTCTCTATTGCTTCTCCAGTTCATTCATAGCTTGAAAAATAAATTTTTCAAAGAAAAGCCCAACAAAGATTGACAAAAGGTTCCATCTTAAAAATAAAATAATTTATGAACTTTCAGGAAATAAGAATCTTGATGGCAAAAGAAATTACAAAGCTCATTCTCCTAAGGCTCAAAAAAACCCTCAGTGCTAACACAAAATTCACAGTTTTTCTAGATACAGAACTCCTGAAGTTCTTTTCTATTTTGAAAAGTCTTCATTTTTTGTAATACCCTGCACAGTGGTGAAAAATGGTTAAGTAATGCTTTAGCTTTTGTAGTGAAAACAGTACAAAACAGTACCACAAATAACAGCAACAGCCATATGTATAATCCTATCTACTGCTTTGTTGCTTCTGTTTTCAAGTAGTTTCCTGTCAATGTGTGACTATTTAAAAGCCTTTCTTAAAAAAGGACAGAAAATGGCAACATTTCTCTGATGCTAGTTTCCTTGCTACTTAGTAATAGATGGCCAGTATTTGACTGAGTACGTGAATGACCAGAAACTCTATGTTCTCAATGATAATACAACTGTTTTAAAAAAGCATTACACTTCCATTTTTTTTCTGAATGGAGGAACTTTTAACAACAAAAAACAATTTCCAGGAAACGCTACAACCTACCATGTCAAAAGCTAAAGGCAAAGAACATATGGTAATCTTCAAATTCTGAAGTGTAAATTTAAACTTAGGGCTTCAACAAAACAAATACACAGGAAGATCATGCCTGCTTCATGATAAATTACTATTGTTCTACCAATCTTTATGCACATTATACAATTTAATAAAAACACTTCAACACACTAATTATTTCTGGTTTTCTTCCCAATATACAGTTATGAATTTATACTACTTACCATCAGAAATTACCATCTCCCTCAGACAAACGATCAGTTTTACTTTAGATCTGAGCTAAAAACCTCAGGCTAGCAATTATGGATCCTCCTGGAAATGTTTATTGTGATGCATTACATATGTAAAAGCCATGCAATAACATGCAGTCCTCTAAGATGTATGTGAAATATCAAATATACACTAAAACAAAAGTAGTGTTTGCTTTTACTTCAGGCTACTTACAGTTAAGACTTCTAAAACTAGTCTTCTGCAATTACATTTTTCCACATAAAGCTAAGGCACATTCATGGACTGGTCCAATTTAATGAGGTTCTATATTGCAGTTTAAAAACAATCAGGCAGATAGAGAAAACAGATGAAAACAATATAAAGCACCATTTCCAGAGTAAAAGGCAGACACTTAAACATGTTCAAAAGAACCTACCCTTGACAATGAAACTTGCAAAACCAATTCTGTCCCCTTCTACATTAAATTATGCCAGCAGTGTTAATAAGACACTTCCCTGCTGTGACTGCCAGATCAGGCTCCTGGACACTGCATACAGAACAATGATGCAGTTCAAGTGCTACAAACCAGTATCAGTCAGTGCCTTGTATTTGTGATGCTTTTCTTCACTTCAGCATCACAATAACTAGACTTATCAACCCATTCATTTCTTCTCCCAAAAACCGTATTAAACCGTAACATACTACAGTTAGCAATATAAAATCTTTTCCTCAAACTCCAGCACTACTTTATCTCAGTGCAAAGATACGTATTTCAGATAAGAGCAGGAAAGCCAGAAATGATGCATCTTTTCTCAGTCAAGCTTTCAGAAGAGCTTCTGTCATCACAAACTTGTTTATGATGTACAGTGAACATGCTAAGATTTCTTTCCTTCTTGTCTTCTATTGCTGCTTCTTTTAACTACTCTCTGTCCACTGCAGTTGCTCTGAAATAGTCATCAGCACAGACTTTGGATAATAACTAATTTCCAAACAAAACTTAAAAAGCCATTTTGATTTCACTTAACATGTTCAACTGCAAGTGATCAGTCTGTCCTCAAGAGCACTTCCGTACGTTTTGAACATAAGAAGAAATGCACAGATCTCCAGCAGAAACTTTGTACCATTAAATTAATATAGTCTAAAAAACTATGTATCAGACTAGATGTGTATAGAGAAGGTTGGGACTTTATTTAAAAATAAACAAATTGCAAGTGCCCAGAAGTAAAAACTTGGATGCTAAGATGAAAAAGATTTATCCAGAATAATTGTGCAGCAAATGCACAAGGCAATGTAAAGATAGCAATGTTCTCTTTTTGCATACAAGAAGTGAAGAACTGATTCATTTCCATGACACTAATTTTTTAACTCTCACAGGACACTGCAAGAAGTGCATACCCAATTTTTTTTCAATGCCTTGGTTTTGTTTTCAAATACACAGCTCTTCAGAAGTATGTACAGAGGATCCGAGATTTGGGTCATGTATATTTAAGCACCTCTGGAGAAAAAGATTTTATTTCAGCTCTAAGTTCTATGCTTATGATTCACTAATGTAAACATAGTCTGTATTTAGAACTTGAAAGAAGGTATGATTCAAACTCCTGCACTACCTAAATATAAATATTGATGTTCAGCTAAATTCTTAGACATGATCTAGCTGGAAATGAATACTTTCATCGGACTTCTGAAATGTCTAATAACTAGTGCTGTATTTTTCATATTAAAACTATCACTGATCATTTCACAGTTTATAAATTGAAATTTTACACTATCAACTTACATGAAGAAAATCTGACATTGGAAATGTTGTAAGTTCTTTTTCTTAAACTGCTCTGAAACTTTAAATGTTTATTTAAATTGAGAATGTTATTAATGAAAACAGTTCTACATTTTGAAGAATGTCTATCACTTAACTAGACTAATTACATATTTGCTCTTATAAAACAATGACAAATTTCATACTATTTTTTGCTTCTCTTTAGATTTGGAGATCTGTAAGAGTAAAAATACAGCAGTAGTCCGATTCATGAATACAGCTCTTTATGTTTTTTAATTCTCATTATTTAAAAAGAACTCCATCTAAACTTTATTTTTCACAGATGCTTTGCATTTAGTAGTCTTGAAAAGTGTTTTAAAAAATAGTAAGTTTAAGAAGTGAAACAGAATGGGTGAAGAAACAAAAGCAGCCTCTTTCTTAATAGTTCTTGGGAAAAAACATTATTAGAAATTTAAATCATGAATAGTCATCAACAGAAACTTTGTAGTGACTCAAACCATCCTTTAGGAGAGCCAACAGCTGCGACAGGAGGGCGACGCTGGGCTGGCAACCCTGCCTGTGGAGCACATTACTGCCCCGCAGCACAGTCAGCAAAATGGAACAAAATAGCCCATGACTGCGCTGTCCCTGTGCACAGCTTGGATCATTAGCACCAGCCACCTTCTCTGGCAGTTCAGCTTGAACTCCATCAGGTGAGACACAGACATTTTCCCACCTCTTTGCTTTGTATGGTGCCAGGAACTGCCACTGAGCCTGGCACAGAAAAGTTTCACTTGAGGAGAAAAGTAACTTTATCAGCAACCACAGCAATGTGCCCCTGAACTCACCTGGCAGAGCTCATCCTCCAGAGAGCTCTACCGTATTATGCTTTCCTTTGAGATAAAGTTACAGAAGAAATAAAAAAAGATGAAAATGTTGGTGGAGAAAATTATTCAAGATTGGCAAGTTTAATTTATGAGTAACTGGCAAAAAATTAGAATAATGTGAGTGATGTCATCCAGCAACAAATACCAAAGAAGAAAAGCTGAAAGAGCTGGAAGAAGACTGAACCACTGAAGGAAAGACCATCAAGAGCATCAGAATGGAAGGAGAAGCACTGAAATCATAAAAGCAAAACATGTGCCAGAATTTACACAACAGTAGAATAAACCAGCAGAAAGCTGAAACACTAATGGTGATGGCATACAGACTAGCCACCATGTGGTAAAGCAGCCATCAGAAATCAACAGCACAAGACAATCTCTTTCCCACCAACCATGCCTGCTAAGGGACTATGTACCTGCTAAGGGACTATCTGCAACTTTAACCCTGATGCAAGGTAACAAAAAAGCAGGTGAAAACAAGCATCTCAATCAGCAGATAAGAACAATCACATTAGCTGAACTCTCCATCTTGGCTAAAGCATGAAGTATAATCCAGAAGCAGAAGCAAGCAATAAAACTACAGGCAGGAGAAACTCCATTGTGCTGCTGAAGTGGCCAGAGGATGGCTAGAGTAAGAGCAAAAAATATTTTTTACAAGCTACAGTAATCACATACCAAGCAGAGTAGTATTATTCTTTCTGATGCTGCACTCATCTAATCACTTTCCAAGAGAAATCTGGGATTTTCTGCTCTGTACAAAATTCCCAAGTTAAATATATGGAGTACATAATGTTAAAGAAATCAGTTAACTTTCAGTTAAATCAGTTTGCTTCTGCCACTGAGGATCACTCACACTATTCAATCAACGTAAGCAAAAATCTCTGACAGGAACAGTAAGAAAAATTAAATAAGGTCCTTTAATTAAAGCATAATTTTATCCTCATAATCAGGAAACCAATGGGTGTACTAAGTAAGAGGTAAAAAATCTGAGCTAATTTACTTCCTTCTATCCTTCAAATTATATATTTTCCTATATATCCTTTATAAAATATGCAGAAATTACACATTGTATGAGAAGACAGCAGTTACATATGCAGAAAACAGAAAATAACATTCCACACTTGCAAGTATTCTTGCATGCTTGCATCTGTATTTAAACTAGAGTTGCCCTCTAGTTTAAGCTTGTCCAGCTGGCAATTAAATCCCTTTCTCTTCCAATCTTTGATGCAGCTGGGTCACAGCAGTGGTTCAAAATAATAACACATACTGTGTATATGTGTGGTTTGGAGTTCTTAATATCTACCATAGACTAATGATCTTAGCACAGCAACATCTCAGTTGGATTGATATTCAGTATATATTACTTTTTCCTCTTTACTATGGTGGACTTTATTCATGACTGTGTGAACTTCCTTTCACAAAAGGGTAATTTCCTTGCCTGAAAATGCTATTTCTTGATTTCAGATTCACTAGTCTGAACTGATGGGTTTACCTGCAGCTGGTAGCCAGACAGCAACAGCCAACAGAAAAATGAACATTCTGATTCTTTGGACCCCCGCTTCCTCTGGCTCAACGTTCACAGCCCCTGGAGATGCTTCCCAAGTCGAACTGTTCTCAATGTTCACAGAAACACGCACTCCGTCTGTCCGTATCATCTGGTAAAGGTGTTAACACCCTTCCAGATGACAGCCCTATGTTTTCCCTCAGTTGTGGATAACTGCAAAAAAAGCTCTGATTTTAAATCAATAGTGAAGAATTTGAACAGTCTGTTTTACATTCGCAACATGATTCACGTAGCTAAAGTGTCCTTGAAGCTGTAAGCTCTGTTTAAGTAAATTCCAAGAGTACAAATAGATGGTTTTCAGAGTGGAAAATGCCGAGACAGCAGCACTGTTTCAATATCTTGGCAATCCTTAATCGATTTCTTTTTTGAACAAGTGGCAGCTTCCCAAGAATATATTAAGTGTCTACAGCAGTAGCATATACCTTTTCTTGGTTTAAAACCATCCAAAGACACCCCAAAGAAATCATATGAAAATATAAAGAAAGTAAAAGCTGAGGATGCAGTTGCCTTTTCTAAAAAGGTGTCTCTAGGAATGACCCAGCCTTTGACATTGACATCCGAAGTCCTCAAAAGAAAAAAATCTGTTGATCCAAAAGGCTAAAAGAATCTGAGTAAACTCAATTCCTCCAGAAAATAATAACATATATTCATCTATGATAAGGAGGTCTTAAATTCAGCTATAGAGTACTCATACTACATGGGAATCTAACTAAAAATAAAGTAGAAAAGAGGAGACTGTTGAATGGAGAGTTCAAACACAACATGGTCCAACGAATGCAAAAGAAAAACACCACTGAAGGAAAAAGCAGCATTAAAAGATGACATCTAAAAAAAGGGACTATTGGTTTATATTGTGCAGTTTCTTCATTTCACTAGTTCATTTTCAGTAGATGAATGGAATTACTGCTTGAAAGGGATGTAATTTTATCTGTCATGACTTTTTCCCCCTCCTCCTAAATTACTGACTTTAGCAATGTTGCCAACTTTTATGTTCTGTATCTGAATGCTGTAGTTACATGCATGCAATTCAACATTCTTAGGTGGGTGAGAGCTGGTTCCCTCATGTCGGAAAGTTTGTATATACAACCAAAGAATTTCTTTGATTTACTTTTCAGTTTTATATTTTCTACTGCCAACCTGCCTGGCTTCACTTTTGTTTATGTTATCTATCACTTTGTTTATTATATGTTGGCTGCTAGTAAGCATTCTCATATCCACACGTCTAAGATCGACAGACAAGCTCTGCACTGGACATGAGCCAAGTTATCACCAGATGGACCTGAGAGCATTTCCAGAGCAACACGATGGTTGTTACTTAAATATACTCATGCAGTATATTCATTCACCTCCCTTCTATATTGTCTCTATGCTTCTAATATGTTGTATACTGTTATATGTCAGCTCCTACAACGATAAGTGTGCCACAACTGCTTTCTGATTTTCTCTGCCTGACAGATGTGAAAAATCAAGGCTTTTCTTGCTGTTTTTAAAAGGACTATTTCACCATCACGTTTTTGTTTTACTTACTCCATCCCAGTAACATGCACATTCCAAAAACAAAGACAGCAACATATTTTCCCAGCTCTCCTTACCCAGAAGAGCTTTCTTAATAAAAATTTTTTTAGAATTATGGGTGCAAGCAGAAATGGAAATCGGAAGTCAAGGTCTAAAGCTGAAAAGAGTTACAAATAAAATATATTTTTCCTCCAGCTGGTTGCCAAAATATATGATGGATAGCTTCTCAAAGTGGCAAATAGTTTAAAGACACGAAACACTGGGCAGAAGGATTTCAGTCATTTGCCAACAAAAGCAGCAAATTTTCAATTTTAGTCATTTGCCAACAAAAGCTCCTCTGGCTCAGCTTCATGGCTGGTATCTCAGAACATCTATGGGCTATCTATCCATCCACCAATGTCATCAATACATCAATGCTGTGGTCCTTGCTGATTGTTGCAGCCATTTGCATCTATAACTCCAGGGGAAAAATAAATATTTCTATCTCCCTGCTGATACTTCACAGTATACCATCAAAAATCAAGCACAGTTTTGTAGGTTTACAAATTAATGGCATCTGATTTTGCAAGTAAGGATTACGTAGGTAACTTTTCAGTTGACATATGAAGTTCATGTACTCCAGCTCACCATATTAATAGATCTAAAGTGTTTGTACAGTAAAATCTCTTCATATACGAGATTCCTACAACTAGTCCTACCAATACATCTCACAGACCACTGATGAGTAAATAGTTAAAGAACATGGGAAATTACGCTTTCTAAAGAGATACTGTAGTTTGCATTACCATTTGTAAACATAGATATTTCATGAAGAGGAGAACAGTCTCCTGGGGGTGTGCAAAAGTAGAAAAAATTGGTACATCTGAAAAGACAGATCTCTAACACGACAGGGCCAAAAGGTCCCCCAAGTTCCTAGGATACAGTAGCAGCTCAAATGTAGCTCAGATCTTAACAGACCTGAAATTTGAAGTTTGAGCTCTTCAGATACAAAACCTGAACAGTTGTAGGCAAATCCCAACCATTTCCAGTGGAAAATGTTGACTTTGCAGAAAACACATAGGTCAGTGAAAAAGCCCTGACGGAAAATCTTCAGCAGGTCTAATTACAAAGGAAATGTTGGAAAGAAGACGAAGTTTAGATTAACTTTATTTTTTTTTAATTACATGCTACATGAAATGCTTCACGAATTTTTCAAAGCAAAAATGGATTTCGTTTTATATTATTATAGCTCAATATTTTCTTTCAGTGCTTTGTACATTAAAGTTCTTGTAGAAAAAAGCCCACAGTCTCCTGGACATTAATTTACATTGTTGATTTTCACCAGTGACTGTAAGGCAGCTTTAGAAGGCTCTGCTGATAAAGGCTTAAAACGTTTGCTTTTTTAACAGAACAAGCCACACTTTGATCTGAACAGTTTATTAAGCCACTATGCAAACCTAGTAAGCCTCAGATGGCAGGGATGATGGTGTCAGCAGTTGTTTATGAAATAAAGGGTAGAATTTACAAACTTGCCAGTAAATACAAGAAAACCAGAACAGGACAGAACAATGTTAAAGGTTTGCTTCATATTCAAAGAAGCCCTATTTCTTTTATTAAAGAAACATAATCAAATATAGGAAGCATGTATATGAAGAATGAAGTGCCCTAGATTCATTATCTGCAGTTTTAGTTTTGTTTAACTCACAGTTCTATTCTGAAGGAAAGCCAAAGAGGTGAAATTAGATGAAAATATTTACAAAGGTAAATTATTTTGTGAAACTGAAAGTCAAGTGTACCACAAATGAATTTCAAATAAAACAGCAAGCTTAAATCCTATTTGCAGTTTTGCTAGTGTATGCATCTTTGCCATTTGAAAGCAATTAAACCTCCCACCTCCACAGCTTAAAACAAAGAATCTGTATTTTGTATGAACAGTAATACTCCCAGTCATACAAAAGCAGTCTTCCCTACACTCAGCAAGTAATCTTAAAATTAATTTCCAAAATTCTGTTCATTCTACAGT
>VZTT01021074.1:5581-23106 GCA_013400855.1 Buphagus erythrorhynchus
TCCCCTCCAGTGAGGAGCGCGCCAAGGATGTCTGTGTGAGAAAGCACCACCACTGCCTATCTAGGAGCATAATTAGTTAAGATGTTGTACTATCAAGTTGTATTTGACACTAGCAGCACAGAAGTTTGCTGTAGTGACTAAAGATGAGAGTGAATCATAAAAGGACAAGAGGAACTCCCCCTATCTATGAAAACAGGCTGAGACAATTGGGGTTGTTCAGTCCAGAGAAGAAAAGGCTCCAGGAATGCCCTTATTGTCACCTTTCAGTATTTAGTGTGCTTATAGGAAAGATGGGGACAAACTTTTTGTAGTTCCTTTTAGCAATGGGACAAGGGGTAATGGTTTGAAACTAAACAAGTATAGAGTCAGACTAGATATAAGGAAGAAACTTTTTCACAATGAGAGTGGTGAAGCACTGGAACAGATTGCCCAGAGAGGTGGTGGATGCTCCCATCTCTGGAAACATTCAAGGTCAGTTCGGATGGGTCTCCGAGCAACCTGATCTAGTTGAAGATGTCTCTGCTCATTTCAGGGTTGAACTACATGACTTTTGAATGTCTCTTACAACCCAAACTTTTCTATCATGGAATCCCACCATGGACCACTAGATCAGGTTGCCCAGATTCTATGAGTCTATAATTCTTCGAAAAACAAGTTGCAATTTTTAACCAGTGAAAGCCACTGCACAGTGAGACCACAGTACCCCTAGTGGAATAAATAAGGGCATGTTTTTGTCCTCTCACTGCTCCAGCAGGGACATGGAGAGTCCACATGAGCAGCAAAGGGATATCAGCATGTACAGTAGCACCACAGCCACTCCAGGAAACAGCAATAGCTGGGGAGGTGAATGAAAGCCCCAACTTCTCTTCCTTGGGTCACAGTTAAAGGTGGTGAGAGCGTACCATGGAGGTCTGGTTTCAGAAGAGAAATGTAACAAAAAGCAAGTGTGATGTTTTAAAAATAAAATCTTACACCTTTAGTAGGTTTGATTGGGGTGCTTTTAAGGGCAGGTCAATCAAGGGCTTATATTTATTCTCACACCAGATTTTCAATATGTGTGGATGGAAAAACTCCTTTAAGGCCAAAATTCATTGGCCTCACTGCAACTACCCTGAGTTACACTGGCCAATGAGGTGGTCACAAGAATTTTTATAAACTTATATAAAGCTGCCAATCGCACTCTTACTGTGATCACTGGAATACCCATTAACTCGGTCTGCTTTGCACTGGAAATGGATTTAACTAACATTCAAAGTTAGCCTGATCACTGAGGTGATTTTATTTTAATTTTAAAAATAACACCAGCTGAGCTGTGCCCAGAAAAGATATTTGGTTAATTCACACTTTTAAACAAACAAGTGAAAATGTCAAAAAGAGTGTTATTGACTGATGAAACAAAGATGAAAACAGGCTATGCATGTACCAATATAGTGACTTATTAACATCCACTGAAGTTGGAAAAAAATACACATGGGACACATTTTAGTGTGTGAAAAATAAAATTTAAAAAAGCAAAATAGGAAACTATCAAGAACATGGGAGAGTGGCTGGTCAATTAAGTACTGTGTAAAGATTTCCAATTTTCTTGTAGTAAATTATTTATTTAGCGCTTGCATGCCATCAATATATTTTACAAGTTTAATACCCAAATTATAGCTACCCACCCATTTATGGCCTTGTAAATGAGTCCTGACTTATCAATGCGAATTCTTGTTCTAGGCAATGTCAAATTTAGATTGGATTTGGATGTATTGCTTTTACCCTTATCAAGAAGGTTTGCTAGTGTGGTATTTTATTGCTATATTTAAAATGGAAAGTGCTTTTAAATAGACTTGCCTGGATAGCACAACTGATCACAGCTCAGATATGTCATCTCCCAGCTTAAAAACCCATCCTAATCCAGGCAGGAGGTCTTGAAGATGTAGCAGAACCCATTTATACCGAATGCATTTTGCTGCAATCTCAATCCTTTGCGATGAAGTGGAAGAGCTTTTGTGACAACAATGACTTTAATCTAAAGCAAGGATAGCTGGAACTCTTAAGTAATAAAACCAAATGGTAATCTGCATGTTTCCTGATACTTTACAAGAAAAGCAAGCAATAAAGAATTCAAATGAACAAGTGTAATGACTTCCTAAAGTACATTGCATTACATTTGGTTGTGCTGTGTCTCTTACCCATATTTCACTCTTTAGCAAAGGTAGGCAGCTATACAGCAAAGGTGAAGAATTATCAGTGGAGGAGAATAGTATGTGAGTGACCAACTAATCAAAAAGGCACACAAAAATAAGAACACTGTTGTGTAAAATCATATCAAAACAACACAAGTATTGGGAAAACAGAAAAGAAATCAAGCAGAAACATTACTTTCATTTGACTAACTAAAAGCAGGATGTACACCAGTACAGGAGTCGTTTGGAAGGTTAATAAAAACAACATTTGTATTCATGAGATCAAAGCTAGCTGAGATTTGCATCTCTGCAACAAAGGGCATATCTAGTAAGAGGACAAAACAGAGAGGAAGCAAGAATTGGATAGGGAGCAATTGGATGTAAGAGCTGAAAATGATGGCCACCTTTTTGTTGGCTGCAGCCTGCAACCAGCGTTTCTGTGCCACAATTCTTTAGAGCATAAACTGTCACTGGTAGAAGATCCTGAGGCAGGCTGGACTGAAGGCTGCCAGGAAAGCAGGAGAATATGGGAGGAAAGCCCAGAGGAAGAAAGGGAGTTCTGAACTGAGAGACATGCTCAGGGAAGATGGAGACCTGGAAACTCCCAATTGCAAGTAGGGCTGTCCACCAGGATTTTGTGCTCTGATGTCCCAGTGCTTATTTTAAGTGCAGTCTTGGGGCTCAGCAAAGACATACAGCTGCAGCAAAGCTTGCTACATCCCTCTTATGGGGCAATGATAGGGAAAGAGTCTATCTGCACAAACAAAGCTTTGGTGATGGACCCATCTGCTGATAGACAACCAGAGGAAATGAGAATTGCAGCAGAACAGCACAGGTTTGGCTCAGTAGGACAAGCATAAGGCATTGGTGCAGGCTGTTGAGTGGGCATGAAGATAGCACAACTGGCAAAGCAAACAGAGCAGGGACACAAGTACAGACCCAGCTCCTTAGCTGTTTGGGCTCAAGTTACCCTCTAAAAACATATGGCTGCATCAGAATAGAAAAGCATGCATAGCAAGGAAGAAGGGAGCTTCCAGGCAGGCACTTTGCAGCCATTGACATTAGATGCATCTCATGCACCATGAGCAGTCCAAAAGCTTGGCATTTCAGCTGCCAAGACTCCTGCAGTTGTCCCTGGAAAGAGACAAGCTCCTCCAGAGTAGATCTCATCACATCTCTTCTCATACTTGTTTTACAATGGGATGAAAACCTCACATTTTCCCAATGGCTGGCTTAGACTAAGAATCTTTTTTTTTTTCAGATGGGAAACAATATAGGATTTGGATCCCACCCTTAGTACATACAGCTGACCTGTCAAAGATGTCAGGATCACCGATATCTGCAGCCTGATACAAGCCTCTCTCCTGGACCTGTGGCTGATATCTCTGTCACATCTCTCACCTTGCATTCACCCAGAAGATTTACTTCAAAAGCACTTTCACTTGGAAAAGTTACAGTGCTTATACAACTCCATTATGTACAATACCTCTTCATGAAATCATAACTGTTCCTTTTGCTATTTGCATGTGCCCTTGCTATCTGTCTCAGCCGAATACAACTGTTGACTGTTGGAAGGTACAGCTAACATTAACCAGCATAAATGACCCCTGTGTATTGCAGTAATTTCTGGCTAGAGCTATTTGCTGCCTCTCATATTGCTTTGTTGTTTTCAGGCGTCCACAACAGAGATGAAAACAGGTTAAATCTGTTTTCTTCTGTCCCTATCTGAAGATTTACAAATATTATGCTTTTAAGATAGATACTAAAAGATTTGATTTTTTTTAATTTAATTTTTGCTACTGAATCGAGGGGGAGCAAAGTTGTTCCAGCATTCAGTCTTTCCAATAACTTCATCCTAAATCAAGTTTATATATAGGCCACTTAAAATACCCTTCCAGCTAATTTGTTATGGGCACTGTGTTATGTCACACTGATGTCTCCTGGGAATTTACAAATTCATGACAGATAAATATTTTCCAGACTTGTTCTTGCTCCCACTGAACTCAGTCATAAAAATACCATTGTGTTCAGGGCCAAAATTATTGGGTCACTGAGTCCTACTATTATTTCAAGTTCAAGTTTATTCTACAGTTTCTCTCCCATGTGACTTTATTCTGTTTTGCAACTGCTGAACAGTATAGCCCACTTGAAGGAGGCATGTTAGTTGTGACAGCATCATACAGAGTCTTGTCAGTATCTACTTCTCCTCTGTTGTGTAAATGTAGTGCATTGCTCATATGCTTCTAGTTAGCCCTCTGTATTTCATAACCAACACTCTTTTTTTTACTTAACATGACTGTATAACTGTGGTCACATGTTAAGACTAAAATCGTGCTATTGATGAACTGTAGGAGTGGGAAGGGATGGGGGGAAATCTCCTATTGAACTATAAATAGTCCTTACAAAGTGAAAACAACCTAACCTTGTTAATCACAAATTAGGAGGGAGTGTGCCAAAAATAGCACAGCGATGGAGTGTCAAATCAAACGCCTCTGTGCAGGTAGTTTGTACAATGCCAGGTGACTATAGCTGTTGTGGGAATATCCTTGCTCAGGAAAACAGTCTAAGTCCGTGCCAACTAGCCATCAATGACTGACTTTCTCAGGAGCTCTGTTTAAAAGGCATCTAGGCAACAGAAATGAGTGATACGCTCTGTTCCTCCTGCATTACTTGGTCTCACTTGCAGTACAGTATACTTGTTGTAATCTAAAACCAGACAGTTGTTTGTACAGTAGTGTAAGAATCTAACAATGGCTGTGCCAAATAACTCTCCCACACAACTTCTGAGACCACTGTGAATATAAGTTTGCATTAACAATTCACCCTGCAGGGTTTGCTAAAATGCTTCCTCCCAGCAAGCTGAAGGTCTGCTGGATTTTCAGGCTTCATGACAAAGCCTTCTGGCTCACACAATTTGATCAGTTTCTAGTCTTGACTATGTTCAAATATTTTATAATAAGGAACTGCATTTTTTCCACTCCTAGACTCCCATCAGAGTGTTTATTATATTAGATACATTACATAAGCTGGCACTTTAGGTGCTTTATGAGTTTTCCATAAACCCTTATTTGCTAATGGCTAGCCTGACTTTGTGAGTCTACTGCAATTTCTGACCTTTCCTAGTAATGGGAACCTGGTTCGAATAATGTTTGTAGTACCTGTAAAAAGAGGCATCATAGAAAAGCAAAAAAAAAATCATAATCATTATGACAAAAATATTTCCTTTATGTGATACTTTAGCCAACTTTCTTTCACTGGCTGAGTAGTGTCTTTCCAAAACCTTTCAGCGTGTACCTTTATTTTTCTCAGCTGCGGATTCCAGGTTGAAAAACAAACCCCTTGGATTAAAAGCAGAAATAGACTAAATCTGGCAATCTCTGATGAAAGGTAAGACTCTGCCTCTACTAAAAGTTCCATGCCCAGTGACCAGGCTCAGTAACTCCATCCAACTTACTGACATTCTGCTTTTTCATGGTTTAAGAATTTCAAACATGCAAAATCTCTCACTATCTTTATAAACTAGTGGCTCTGATTTTCAAAGATGTCAACAGCAACAGACCCAGAGAAATAGCTGAGATTTTAGTTTGAAGGTAATGCTCTCCAGCTGGATAGGAAGTTCAGGATTGGAGATCCCACTCTGAGCCATTATCAGCCCCACTAGAAGCTGTATTAGCCTTGCTCAGGTGAGTAAGAAGAGATGGTAGGATTAAACCCTGCTATATGACATGATACTATCCCTGGATTTGACTTTTGGTGGGAAGGAATTTAAAGTAATTCTGGGGATAGCAAAATTGAAAAACTTTTATTGGTATACATGCAGAGTCATAGAATCATAGAATGGTTTGAATTGGATGGTACCTTACAGATCATCCAGTTCTAGCCCCCTGGCACAGGCTGGGACACCCTCCACTAGACTGGGTTTCTCAAAGCCTCATTCAACCTGGCCTGGAACAACCTTCTCCACGCTGAAAAACCCCAGCTCTTTCAGTCTGTCTTCACAGGAGAGATGATCCAGCCCTCTGATCTTCTTTGTGGCCCTCTGGACCCACCCCAGCAGGTCCACATCCTTTTTATACTGGGGGGCCCAGAGCTGGACACAGCACTCCAGTGGGGTGTCCTGAGAGCAGAGAGGGAGCATCACCTCCCTTCTCCTGTTGGTCATGCTGCTCTTGGTGCAGCCCAGGATACAGCTAGCTCTCTGGACTGCAAGTGCACATTGCTGGGTCATGTTGACCTTCTTGTCAATCAACTGCCCTAAGTTCTTCTCCACAGGGTTGCTCTTGATCCAGAGTCCAGTCTTGATTCCCTGCCCAGCCTGTATTTGTGCTTGGGATTGCCCCAGTCCAGGTGCAGGACCTTGCATTTGGCCTTGTTGAACTTCATGAGCTTCACAAAGGCTCACCTCTCCTGCCTGTCAGGGTCCCTCTGGATGCCATGCCTTCTCTCCAATGCCACAGCCACACCACACATCTTGGTATTGTTGACGTGGTTGCTGAGGTTGTGTGAAATCTCACTGTCCATGTCAACATCAAAGACATTAAACAGTGCTAGTCCCAGCACCAACCCCTGGGGAGCACGCCTTTGTCACTGGCCTTTACCTGACTGTGAGCAAAAATTTAGAAAAACATTTGGGAAAAGCTTTCCCACTTCTCAAACAAGTATGAATATTTACCAGGTAGGCCTGCTCCTTAATATACTTGCAGTTAATTTACAAAGATGCAGCACAGGGAGATCTGCTCTTAATTATCTTAAAATACAGCCACAGGAAATAGCATAAGGCTGTCATAGGCTTTGCAACCTAGAATTCCTACTTTTAATCAGCAATAGTAATTTTAAATTCAGCTTTTTAAAAGTCTTAGTAAAATTTACCTTGGGGAACAACAAAATGGCAATTAGGTATGACAAAGGTACTGAGCAGAAACAATTAGTCATTACCTCAATAAAAGAAGAAAAGATGGGACTGTGAACCTGCCAGACAAATTCCAGGAAACAGGATAGTCTACTTGACCTTAATGCAAAAAGCCCAAATATTTGGAGATGGTATTTTTGGTATCTCTCTAAAGAAACCAGGGCTTTTTTATTCCTTTTCACTGCCCAACTTACTACTGATACTACACTATATTAATTCAATGGCATTGGTCAGTAACTCTGATAAATCACCCTATATTTGCTTGCATTACAAGTCTCCTAATACATCTCCACATTGTGCAGAGAGTGCTGCAATGTACCCCAAGTAGTCACTAGGTGGTAACATATGCAGACCTGAGCACACCTGCACATCCTGCACAAGTCCTGTTTGTCCACATTAAATGTAATGGATCTTCTGGTGGAACAACATCAGGTTTGTAGTGTCTCATAATGTTTGATAGAGACAAAACCTTGAGAGCTCATTATTTGACTAAAGCCAGCTAGGAGGATAGCTGGCTTTCATGCTGCTCTGGAGTCCTGTAGCCATGTTCATCGCCATGCCTGCCTGCAAAGCCTGGTCTGTAGGAATCCCTGTGAAATTTGATATGAGAGTTCAGAAAGGTATGTGTTTTCTATTAAATGCTATCAGCCTTTCCCATAAGGATAAAGAAGTTGCGGTTTGCAAGTTTCTGCCATGGTGCTTTTGATATATTTGCTGAATGTTTCCTGCTAATACAGGGCAAGGTTGCCCCATGCACCCATGGCAGGGAATGAGGAGTTGAAAGTCTCCCTGGGTGGCCCCTGCACATCGACCATCTGTGCCCAACAGGCAGAGCAGGCTGCCAGGGAGCCTGTGGACCCCCAGCCCCCTGCTCCCCTACCCCAGCACCCCAGCAGGAAGTGATCTCCTGGTGATCTGGGCCAGGAGAAGTCAGCTTTGCTGTCTGGTTAATGGGAGAACCACAGGCAAAAGCATCATTCCCCGATTCCCAGAGCCAGGCAGCGGAGAGCAGCTCTGCATTTTAGGAAGAGCTTGCTGTCTGGCAAGCACCAGGACAGACTCAAACCCATCTAGGTGAAGCTGTGCAACACTTCCAAGGCTCAAAATCTGTTTGCCCCATTTACAGGGAGCCTAGAGGCCATGGCAAACTGAAGGCCAGATTTCTTGCTCCTTTCTGCAAAATAATAGTGAAGAAGGGTGAGGAAGAGAGACAAGAGGTTAGATGTCCATACAGAGAGGCATGACAAGATGGTGCAGATACAGACACCAAGAAGGAGAGAGGCTGATCCTCAAATTTTCATCTGTGCAGAACTGGAAAGTTTTCTGCCTCTAAGCAAGTAGCACTATTTTAGACCTTGGTCTTCCATTTCTGAGTTAGTATGTCTGACTTGAGGAAAGGGAGGTTCCTGAAATGGGAGCATGTGGGCTTTATTTGGATTGTCCCAGCTACTGAGTCTGCCCTGCAGCTTACTAAGTGATTGGTACATCAATTTTTAAAAATCCTCAGACATTTTTAAAGCAAACATGTTTTGTCCTTTCTCCCCCTCCTTTGAGATATTTGCTACCTTTCCAATATTTGTTACCTTTCCAAGGTTTCCTTTCCAATTTGTTACCTTTCCAATCTGGCTTAGCCAGAAAGAGAAATGAAGTGAATGAGCTGTAGAAATGCTAATTCTGAAGGCCTGTTTCCTTACCTTGATTATGTACATATGTGTTGCCTAATATAGCAATTTAAGGATGACATTTTCTGAACCATCTGATGCAATACGACACCTGGCATGCTGAAAAGGAACTTGAGAATCTATAGTTTAGTCCATATTTTTATCATCTGCTAGCTGTACCTATAAGAACCCAGCAAATGCTCATTCACTTTTTGTCTTGGACTATTTCTCTGCAATGCAAATGGAAAAATAGAAGATTGAATTAAGAATAGCAAATAGATCCACCTGACCATTGTATGGAGCTATGACTTCATGCTGCCTGAAGACATTGTGGAGTCTCCTTTCCTGAAGATATTAAAAACCCACCTGGCCATGATCCTGTGCAACCTGCTCTAGGTGAACCTGCTTTATCCAGGGAATTAGATTAGCTTATTTCCAGAGCTTCCTTCCAGCTCCAGACATTCTCTGTGATCCCAGTTGACTGAGCCAAAGGACTTTCACCAAACTTTTTTATTCATGTTTGTTTCCTCTGGCATCCATTTGTGTAATAGTGATCAGATTGTTATTGTAATCCTTTATTGTAAATATAGTGATTCAGTAACAAATACAGTGATTTAAGAAAGTAAATATTGATATCTAGTTCATGACCGTTGGTACATTTTAGAGAGATAGAAAAAAAATGCAGTACCTCAAACACTCACATTGAAAAGCTCAAACCTGGTCTAAGTTTAAGTAAGTTAGAAACTGTCTGACCACCCACACTTAAAACGAAAACAAAAAACCTCAAACAAACAAAAAGAAAACAAAAAAACCCCAAACAAACAGAAAACCCACAAGCCACACTGGTGTAAACTTTTAAACAGGGAGGAGAATCTTAGAAATCATTTTTAAAAGAGGGCTAAACCAGACTGAAAATTATCTAGTTCTTCTCCCTACAGTTTAAACAACTTTCAGAGACAATGTTTCCACAACTTCCCTGCATGGCTGACAGCATTCCCTGGCTATCTGTGTTGTTAGCCATCTATATTGCTTTTTTCTTGATGTCTAGTCTAAACCTTCCTTGCTGTAATTTAAACTCAACATTCGCTGTTTTGTTACCAGTGGACACAGAAAAGCTTCTTTCCTTTCTGGCTGAAGTGCCTTTTACATATTTGAAAACTGCTGACCTTGCTTTAAGGAGAAAATACAAAACAAAACAAAACAAAAGAAAAAAAAATCCATTGGCACTGCAAGGAGGTCAAGTTTAATCTTTAGCAGTACAAATCCTGACATCCTTTTTCAGGATCTGCAAGAGGCATGACATGACCAAGAAGCCGTTGCCAGACAAGGAGATGAAGGTACTGTAGACTTGGCTACTGCTGTACCAGAAACACATCTAGCAAAGCAGGAAGGAAGGAAGAAGGACACAGGGAGCTCTGAAGATACCCTACCAATTCTCCTAGAATAAGAGTTCCCATCTCCAGTAGTACTTGAAGGCAGGCAGCAGTGACTGGGACAAGCATCCTGCTGGCACCTCCAGGGATCTAGCTAGCCTTAGCCCTTTAGTTCTGCTGGTCAGGGATAGCCCACAGGGCAGAATGAGGCTAAGACGTAGGATGCATCAGAAGTGCTCCTCGGATTTTCAGAATCCAAAAGATTAATTCATTCAGGATGATTTAGATAAATTTCTGTGGCTCGAATCTAGATCTTTTATGGTTCATAATGCTCTTGATTTGCAAGGGTAAGTTGGCACTCTTAAGACAGAGCTACATGTGATTACTAAAAATACTCCATTTTAACAATAAACAAACATTTGGCATAATTTTTATTTTGTAGTGTTTAGATTGTATCCGTGGCCTTACAAGGATTCTTTTAACAAGCTTTAAACAAGAGAAGAAAAAAAAGTTGGTCTGGCGTATTCTTGTTAACATTAAAATTAATTACCATAGACATACATTTTTAAAAACACTTATTAAAAGTGATATAATAATTCTCCCTCAGAAAGCAAAGGTAATTACACAGTGTTGTTGCACCAGCTTTGGTTTTGCTGTTCATATTCTAGGTGATATGAAGAGTCATTCTAATTGTGAGTGTTCATATATGCTTAAGTCTATGTGAAAATCTCCAACAGTAGGAAGGAACACCCAGGCCAGCATGATAGCTTAAGGCTAGACACTTCTGTGGCTACTAGAGAGGAAAGCAGATTGGTTTCTTTCCTCTTATGATTCTCCTCCCCCTCTTTTTTTCCTTTCTTTTTTAGTCCCTTGGTTCTCTTTGATTTACGCCCTTGCTGGTCTACTGTTTTGAGAACCTGATGTTGTGGAATCTTTAAGTTATCTGTGACCTAGGTCACTACAGACAGGAGCAATTTAGTAAGAGTATTAATTGAAGCTCTCTGGCAAGCCCTACTTCTGCAGATGAAGTTACACATCAAACCTACACAGACTGCAACTACACTTCTGAACAGACTAAGATTTTCAATATCTCATAAACAGTCTCTTCAATCACCAGAATCTAATAAGACTATAATCATCATTGACACTATAATGATTAAAATGAATAAAACCCATTAAGAAAAGTCATGTTGAGTTATTAAAAGTTTCGCTCTGTGTGATATGTAATCTTTTATCCATTTTTTATGAAGAAATCTGTAACCATCTATCCACAAAAGACCATTAATTTACTGCTCTGTGGATGTTACCATGCTCTTTAGTTTAACAGCTTATCATTGATTTCTTGAGGGAGATATTATATTTGGAGAAATACACATGGAACTAAAGCTGGTGTGCTGCTGTAAATTTGCCACTGACAGGATGATCAAAGTATTTTGGTCTAGTCAAAGCAGAGGGCTGGTGAGCAAGTTCAGAAGAGCCTATGGTCATATCCCTGCTGTTGTAAGTAGACCCTGAGGCAAGGCAGCAGATACATGTTTTCAAGAATCACAAACTCTTGTAAGAAAAGGTCATGTGCACTGCAGGGGGAAACACAATAAAATTTCCATTAACTAGAGCCTAGTTAACCGGCTTATTGGCATCTATTAGAAACAAATTGCAAACAAAACTGATCCTATTATAAACTTCCCCTTGTTCCCTCAGTAAAATAAAGTCACTGAATGACCCACAAAAGAGGAGGAACGCAGTTTGTCAGATGACTGGCTTTATTTTCGAGGGAAGTATTATGTTTCACACACTGAAGGGTCTACAATTGTGACTGGCAGAAAATTACATGCAGTTATGGGAAATACGTGAATCAGTGCATCAAAAGTAACCTGGAGAGGGGAGGCAATGCACTTCTGCCCACATTCTTTTAATAGGGACTTTTTTTCCTCCTAGGCAAACAGCAATAAAAAAATGTGAATGGAAGAATGTGTACACAAACTTTCTGTCTAAGTGGTGGGAGAGCACTCTTCCTGAAGTGTACATTTTCTCATAATAAACCCAGCTCCAATATCTTTATTGCTCATCTCCTTTTTAATCTTATTAGCCATAAAGCCTAAAAATGTTTTGAAGAAGTCAAATAAAGGGTGTTCTCTTTTTTTCTGAACATTCTTTCCATTTACCTGGGATTAGTAATAAAGTGTCTTTCCCAACATTTTTAATGCTGGGTCAAATCTTCAGATTGTGCAAAGCCACTCAAAAGCAGTGAGAATATGACGATTATTACTTGCTGAGAATCTGACCCAATCTCTGTATTTTCCATCTTTTTGGCTTTTTCCTTAAGGCGCCTTTTAGCACTTCAGATACAGCTATGAATCAAATAAAATTCCTCCTGGTTTATCTGAACATGCCACAAAGCCAGTAGCACAGAAATGTAAGTCCCTTTGCAAAGGGAATAAAACAAAAAATATTTGCTTTTCAAATAAATATAGGCATGATTATTATAAAAGTCAAATATCACCTTCTTCTTAGCAAAAGGTAGTAGGGGATGGGGGATGGAGGATGCAGAAACCCGGAACATACAATAATGACTGTGGATGTTATTTTGACATAGAATACAGATATAGGGAAAATGCTCTGATTTTAGGCACTCCATTCAGAGGCAAAGCTGTGCCAAGGAATTCACAGAGAGGAGCTTGCTCTGGCCAGCCTGCCCTTTCATGTGCTCTGCCAATGCAGGATGCTATTTATATGAAGAAACAAATCTTCTCAGCTATGTTTTTGAAAGAATAACAGAAAGGCTTCAAGTAATTGTTGTAGTAATACGAGTTTGGAAACAATCCTAAAAGTAAAGTCTTTCTCTTCAGAGTAATAACTGACTCTTACTTCGAGGACAGTGACAAATATTTGTCATAATCATCTGGTTTTATACAACAGCTACATGCTCTACTGCAAAAAAAAAACCCACAACATGAAGGAGACCACCTACTCTGACCTAGTCAAGAGTTCTTCCTGTAGTCTGGATCTTGGATTTACTGAATGATCCATGTTGAGTTCTACTGCAGCATTTTGTGGGTCCCTGTGATGCTATTTTTCTTCCCTTGCAAGTGTAAGCAAGAGATTAAAATTCTATTGCACAAATGCCCCAGAGCCACAGAGCCTCTGGCCATGGGGGATCTTTCACATTGTTCAGCCTGACCTTTGCAGAGCACAAGCCAGGCAGCTCAGTACAGCTGGTGACAGATTGAGTCCTATGACTTAGGTGAATCTGAAGTATTTCAGTTGGTTTGCCGTGCATTGATTGACTGCCATTAGTAGAAAATGGGTAGTCTGAGGTATTTATGGTGGACTCTGCAATCATCTATCCTTTGAAGAGCAATAATTTACTGCTCTGCACATGTGACCACACTCTTTAATTTAACAGTTCATCTTGCTGGGGGGCAGGGAATTTGTTAGCAACAGATTATTCTGACAGGTGACCTATATTCCATGTTGCAAAAAATGGGGTTCCTGCCAGATCTTCTCTCACTCCAATTCTGGTCAATGGTTTGATTCCATATAAGTCATAACACCCCGTATTGGGAAACACCTGAGAAAGAAGTCCCACACTGCTGTGCCTTTCTGCCTACTATCCCCATCCCAGCTGTTGCCAGAGCCTAAACAGGAGGAAAACAATCCAAATCCAAGTTCAAATTCGAGTTGCATACCAAAGTGATGGTATTTCTTCATGATCCTTGCAACTAATTCATGAAAACCCTGAAGCATGACTTGACTACAGCCGTGTATTAATACAGAGCTTCAGGTATTATGAGAGCAAAGATTTCTCCCCTGCCCCTGGACTAAAAAATGGGAGGGAACAAACAGGAAAATTTGTGGCTTATCAGATGTTTGATTCCTAAACAAACACTGCAAACCACAGTGAATTATGTCTGTTATCAAAAGTTTTAAGAGGGAAAGTTATTTGGCAGATGAAAGCTTGTTAAGGAGTATTCTATGGTAGTGAATAAGGTAAAATGGAGGAGCCTGTCTCCATCCTTGAAGAAATATTTACTACACCATAGACAAAAGGTAAATGGATTGCTAAAATGTGCATAATTTTTAAGATATTAATGAATTTCATTTTTTCTTCCTATTATTAAAAATTAGACATCTTTCAGCAAGTCAGTGAAGAGTTTGTTGCATGAATGTTTCCCTGTTATTAATCTGAACTATATTTAGTTATAATCTTTTGAGACAACTCTTACACTGATCAGAAAGCTGATGGAATTGTGAGGGAGTGGCAGTGCTTATAGGAATGATGAGAAAACCAGTCACTTTGAGAGTTTTAGCAAATCTATTCAATGGTAAGGGATGATTATGGACTGATGAATCAGCTGTTCCACAATTACAGGTGGAGAGAGCAATAAAATCTTGCTGAGTTTGGCTATTGAAATTATGTGGTTTCATAAATAGTATAATATTGTTCTCAGCAGGTAAATGGTGTATTTTAAGGATGACCATTTTACCACACATAGAACTATCCAGTGGCTGAAGGTCAACAGGCCACCTGCTAAATGATAATATAAATCCATAGAATTACTTGATAGGAAAGTAATTGCTGAAGCTTTTCTCTTGTTGTGAAATTATAGTTTACTGAATAGGCAACATTTTAATTGTAAATATTTTCCTAAAAATATATAAAGGGAGAGAGGACAGAAGAAATTTTTGCCAGTGTGTGTCTCAACAAGGAGTACCACACTGTATAATAAACAAGTCATAATGATTGGTCTATTTTTCCTTCCAGGTGCAGAAAAAGAACCAATTTCTTTTTCATTTCTTGCTCAAACATTATGTCTAGAAATGTAACCTCAGCACTTTCTTTAAATTGGTGATCAGGTCATGCAGCTATAGATTCCCAGATGTAACTGCATCAGGAGAGTGGGGTGTTGAATGACACCTTTTTTTTCCTAAACAAGGAATATCCACCCTCAACAAAACACAATATATGAGGAATATGAGTTAGCTTGTTGTTCTTTAGCCCCCTGCTATGTCTTGCAATTGTTCCTGACCCTAGTCTGATGGAAGCTCCTTCCTCCCTGCTCTCTGACTGTATTTGTAAGCAGAGGCAGATGAGAAGTTTCACAAACAGCCCAGTGAAGCTGGAGAAGTCACTCAGAGATCTGGCAGTACTGCATGGAGAATTGGTGTGCCAAAGGCCTGCCCAAGCTGTCAAAAACTCACTTCCCTCACAAAGTGTTAAGCAGATTTTTTTATACCCCCTCAAGTGATAATCCCTTAGCAGCCAGGCCCCAGATTTCATCCCTTTGAGTCTAAAATCAGCTAAAATTTTCTGATGATTGGTCTGTAAGATTGTTATTATTTCAGAGTAGTCTGAAAAGTTATCCACAGCTTTCATCAATCATCATGCAAGTGAACTTTGCTCTGCAAGTCCAATGACATCTTGATGTCCTTTTTTCTAAAATACTCTTTTTATGGAGTATTTTTTACAAAAGGACTTATAACTGATACTCAGGAGCATCCATTATGCAGCAGGCTTATTCATACCCAGCATAATGCTAAGTGTTGTAGTCGTCAAATTACAAATGTCTTGCTCTCACAGGGGATGCAAACAAGGTCCAAAGAGTTCTCAACTGAACCCAGACATTGCAAAATTTGATGCAAATTACTGCCATGAAAAACTGTGCCAGAATTTTAAATGATTGCACATACAGGGTCTATAGAAAGTCATTTTGAAGGCTCGTTTCTGCAGATGTAAAGTGCCTAGGCTTTCAAAGGAACTATTAGGACATGTCCAGGTGTAATTAAAACTACATAACTCATAAATAATAAATCCCTTTTTTTTCAATTACTCTTCTATCTAATTATACATCAATGCTTAATTGATATTTAGCTCTGTCGGTATCTAACTCTTTATGTAAAAGCAGAAAAATATTTTGGGTTGGAGTCCACTTAACCAGCATCTTACTTGCATTCAGATATTGTTCTCACACAAAATAAAATACAGATTTTCTAAAATGAGAGTGTAAACTGTCTAGATCACTATGTCAACAGTGAGAAGCAGGTATGTTTTAAGGCTTTTAAGGGGAAATTCAGGCTAAGCAACAAGGTTTCATCCAGGATTCACATTTCAGTTTGCTTTTAGGTATGGAAAAGACCTTAAAATGCAAGTCTAAAAGGTTGTAAGGAGAAGGAGTGTCTCCAGAGTGACTATTGGTGTCGTCTGAGGCACTGCATAATAGAATAGTTTCCTGTATAGCTCTTTTGGAGATTAGTGTTATTTCTAAGTGGGTAAGTAACCAAGAATAATTTCTTAATGTGAAGACTTCTCTTGCATGGACAGCCATGCTGAGAAGCAATATTTGCCTCAGAACTCCATGGATAATTTGCAGTAGTGTTTTGCTATTCAGAAGTTGTATTACTGATTTCTTTCCTGTCTTCTAACATTTGTCATTAGTCTGTATTTTAGCATAACATCAATGTACCTACTGGCACATATATTACATTGCCATTCTAAATTACTGTTGCAATGGCTGGATTCCTCCTGGACTCTTAAACTGAAAGGTAATTTTTCTCAGGTTTGCCATCAAGTCTTGAATTTGACCTTTGAACTCTGCATGACTACTCATAGAGTCAATCAGATAGGAAAGTTACATCACTGACTGAATCTTCCATTATAGATATTGTGAGGTCTCAACAATCTCTGCAATATATAACCCACAGGCAAATCACATGCCATTTGGTAGCAATGCTAGAATTTACTGATTTACAAAGCTGTTACTGAATTTGCAGTAGTGCTTTGTACTTGGAAGATAATTTGTTTTAGTTTATCTGAGAGCGTCTATCTCTGCACATACTTTACTAATGTGAACACACACATGCTTTATGTTCACTGTGTTTAATATAGAAGATTCTCTCTCTTTAGTAGCTGTTTTACCTGCTACCCAGGTTAGGAAAAGAATGGCAAATATTCAGAAGGGCTAAGTTTTCATCTAATTTGTTCTATATCACAATGTTTTCATCTAATTTGGTTTATATCATGATGTAATACTTTCCCATTCATATTTAAACTCAAGTCTCACATCAATAAAACTTCTTTCCATGCTCATTCACCTATCATATACTGTTCTCTACAGAGTAAAGTGTACATCATCCCACGGAATCTCCCACACATTTGAATGGAAATGGGCCAAATGTCTTTACCATTACTCTAGGTCTGCAAAGACAGGTTCTCTGTGTTGAGGAAGTAACACTTCTTTATCTTTCTTTCAATATAGTAAGAGAGGAAACATTCAGTAGCAACACATGAAGGTTTAACATCTACACCTTTGTTTCCGTTTATCAGCAATTTTTACTTTCATCTTTCAGTAAAAAATTACAGAGGTATTACATGAGTAATCCTAGATAATATCTTTGTAGTATATTTGAGGTG
>VZTT01021075.1:6863-29692 GCA_013400855.1 Buphagus erythrorhynchus
AGTTATTCCATGTTAAATATTCCTAGTCAAAATGCTAAAAGGCCTCAGGTATTTTGAATTAATCAGCTTGAAGATTTAGCTTCTCCTTCTAGGTTTGTATCCATAAGCTAAACTAAGAAATAGTAAGTACTTAATTTAATTACTGATTTGTTAAAAATGGCACACAATTTTGAATGCTTCTATTTTGGCCACAGCAAAGTGACCTTGATGATCCTGCTGCTTAAGTTAAAAAAAAAAACCTGTGCTTTGAAATTCGGAAAGATCCAAAATCTCTTACTACTTTTAAAATACAAATCAGTCATATTGGGGCTGGTCACACTTCAGGTATTCATTCTTCCTAAAGACTCGAAAGGACAGCAATTTAAAAGGAAAATTTGTGACTATACCAGTTTTCCAGTAACTGAGACTTCTGCTGATCTAAGCTCTAAGTATGGAAGATTCTTTTAAAAATTAGTGGAGGAAAGGTGTGCCTTATTTCGGAAAAAATGTGCCTTTATGACAAAAAAATTTTGGTTTTCACCCCCTTTTCCCTTTTTTTTTTTTTTTGGTGTGTTAATATTTGTATATACCTGACCTCAACATTTCATCCGTGTTTTTTTCTAAGTGAATTTAAACTTGGTTTGTGTGCACATCTCTCTTTTAACAAAGTGACTCTCAAGTACTTAATCAAAAGTAATTTGAACTATTGATATTTCTAGAAGTGACAGATACTGTAAAAATTTCATAAATACTGAAATCTGCTGATGTTACATTAGTACATAGAGCAAATACATCTGCTCTATTCTTCTTGGACTTTTTTTTCCCTATTTGTTCTCACACGTATCGCTTCCATATTAATAAGAGCATTCAGGCAAATGTCAATGCCATATACAGTCCTTAAAATTTATGATGCCATCTATAAAATTGCATTTTAATATGAAGGCCTGGGGGAAAATGAATATGTCATCATAATGACACACCAACCAAATTTTTGAGGCATTCTAAAATAGATGTTTTCCTTGTCAGGCAAGAGAGTGATTTACCTAATCTTTACTCCCCAGTATAAGCCACAGAATATTATATTCAGCAGTAGCATTTAGCAAATCCCTCAAAATGTTTTTCATGCTTTGGTAGAAAACCACAACTTCATGGTTTTCCAGAGTTTCTTGTTCATTTTGAATATTGTTTTTGTATTCACAAATCTAATATTGGTGTACAGACTAATGTTTCCAGCTTCAGGAGAACTGAGATGTGTATTTGTACAGCCTAACATCAAGCAACTCATATGTTGGAAGCCATTTCTTGGGAAGGATGGTTTGGAGGAAAAGTGTGGAGAGAGGTGAACTCCTCCACTGGATGCTTTGGAGCACATGGTGAAGTCTGTTCCTTTCCACTGGCTGAACAGGGAAACTGAAGTTAGTGACATATTCACAATTAACATTCATTTGCATTTGTTCTCAGTTCATTTCACCACACAGAATCAGTGTGTGGAATAGTTTCATAGTCTTTTTGCTTTTTTGAAGTAGTTCTCTGCTGATGTTAACTTGAGAATTTAACCTCTATCTAATTCTTGGACTTTCCTCACCACTTGTTCTTAGAGAATCCAGGACTTTGACAGATGTATCCCAACATGTTTAGTATTAATACGTGTAGTAAATGGCATAGAGCATCTGCTCTTTGCTTCTGCACTTCTGCTTTGCTTTTGGGATTTGTTGGTTGGTCGGTTGGGTTTAATTCTACATAATTTGTGGAGGAGGAAGATCCTTGTGATCTAATTGCAGTCAGATCCTAGGGGCATTTTGCTAAAGAATTCTGCTGCCAGCAGAATAAATCCCTGGTTGCAGATCAAGCAGAGCAAGGCAGCAGACAAGCTGTGAGGTCCTTTGGATAACATCAAATAATGCTGTGCAAGGTTGAAGCTGCAATCATAAATATGAATACATTGATACAATTTTAAGTACTGAGGACTGATAAATTTATTTTCCCTTCAGACAACTATATTTCCAAACATTAGAGTGCTTTCTCATGTTTTTTATCTGGAAATGAGGATGACAGCCTTGGCAAAAAGTTGAGTGTGTAGTGTACACAGTCCTAAAACATGGAGGGATCCCTGTGCAATGGGTACAAGAGAGCAGCCACAGCTTCCTCTGGAGAGAGGTGTCAAGTTTGTGTTTGTTGGTTTGTTTATTCATTCCTGCACCTTCTTCCCTGGTACAGTTTACTGTGGCTGGTGCTGCTGCCCATGTCCCCCCTGTTCTGGGGAACATGCAGCCACATTTCAGGTAATATAAACTCAGGATATACCAAGACTCTGAAGATTGTGGTTACTATGCCATTTTTGGCCAAATTCAAAGATCCAAGTTGTAAAAGTAGCCATCCCTTCTGGATGCTTGACTAAAGCCTGTCTGTCTCATGGGCAGCAAAGGTAGGTTGTTGTAATGGTTGTTGTTTCCCTGTTAATTGTTAATGAGAGATAAGCTATGTAGCAGCTATGTAGTGTCACTAAATGTGCTACTTCAATATTCAAGGAGAGGGATCCAGATTTTGCTTGGACATTGTGTTGCTAGAGAATAATGAAGCTGAATTTTGCCTGACTTTTTGCACGCTCTCAATGGAAAGACAAATATTGCAAGCAATTATGTGTCAGTTCAAGCTTTGTGTCTTTCAATATATAGATGCTATTGGTCATTTTCTGTAAAGAACACAGATGTATTATAGTCTTCAATTTTTGCTTAAAATGAAATTTATGAAAGTTTTTCTGTAAACAAAGCAATATAGTGAGCCTTTATATGAAAGACAGGAATGCAACAATATGTGTGTTTTCCCTGTCTTTGTAAATGCCTTGCAGAGTAACATGTCCTGATATTTTGTTGACTTTGAGGGCGAAGAGTGTTTTTCATAGGGATTAGAAAAAAATACTATGCTTACTATAATACTCTCATGGGATTGCTGGAAGGACAACAAAGCTTTCTCAGGATCCTTTATCTGAAAAATAAATCTGTGCAGAGAAATAATTTCAGTGGCAGATGTCCATTGCTAAGCTTTGTAAATTAAGGACAGTTCTGTGGGGATTCCCTACATTCTATCTTCCACGTGTTGTAGTCAATAATTTTTATAGAGAACAAATGGTGGCTTTTATCAGTAGCTGAAAATTCTCCTGAATTTTCCTGAAAGTTTCCTCAACTCAAAAAGAAATATTTTACCTTTATTAAATAATTGAATTAATAGTTTTCTCTGTTCATTTCCTGCCATTTCCTTTTCATTAGAAATTACTCAATTTGTTAATTGCAAACACTTTTACCATGGTAACCATGATACACAGACTTACAAACATTAAATGCAAAGTTTCCCTATGATTTTTGTTTTTTTTTTTTTTTCCTTTTTTCTGTTTTTTGTTTGTTTTTTTTTGTTTTTGGGGTTTTTTTTTCCCTTTGGCAAACAGCGTGTTAGAAAGTGTAGAATCAGATTTGCATGGATTGGCTCGCTCTGTTCCCACAGCACAGAGAACTGATGGAAATATTTAATACTTTGCTTTTTGGCAGAACTCCATATCAATTTACAGCCTTGCGTGTGCATGAAAATCCCCAAAGCATCTTCAGTGTGACTTTAAATGTTATTGTGCCCTTCATTGACTTCCTCACCTTTTTCTTTTTTTCCTTCTTCTTCTTTTTTTTTTTTTTTCTTTTTTTAAATATATGAATGATGATACAGTGAGGAAAACCTGAAAGGCTTTTGGTGCTAGGACTGGTTTTTTAAGGACTAAGGAGATATTCTGGGTTATTCCTGACTAGGAAATATCAAGTCAATTGTTGTTTTTCTTTTGCTTGAAAATATCAGAAGTGTGAAGTGATTTCTGATGGAAGCTGTACTGCTGTGTCTGAGCCTCTCAGAAACATTGAGGGTGAAATCTCTCTGGAGGTCAGAATTTTATTGCTTTCATCTCAGGATCTACACTTCGAGTACAGCTGAGCTCATTTTAGATTGTTGCTGTGGAAAAACAGTGATTTGGCATGGCCCCAAACTCATTTTTGGGCCAGTGGGCAATAAGATCCAATCCTGTCTTATTTCCATCTTCTGTATCTGAAAAATTGTGTTTTTCTCTGCAAAATGTTATGGCAGTAATTGGATAAAAGAGTAAAAAATGTAGATTTACATATTTAAATGACTTAGTTCTGAAAGTAGATTAGATTATTCATTAAGCTTTACCAAATATTTACAAGAAAAAAAAAGTAAATATCAAAAGATCAGATTAAAGAGCCTGAATACAAATATTCTACATATTAGGATACTGTAAAAAATAGAAATATTCTAAAAATGTTGCACTGATGATGTCTCAGCTGTAGCAATGTTCCCAATCTAGGGTACCACATTTTAAACAAAATGTGAAGGAAATGAAAAGGCTCCAGGGAATGCAGGAGGAAAAAAATTTTGGAGAATGTGGCCTTGCAGGAAAAATTTGGAACAGCTTAGTTTATTTAGTTCAGGACAGAGAAGAATGAATGGGGCCTAATAATGATGTGAAGTACTTAGCAGTTAAAAAAAAAAAAAAAAGAAAAAAAAGGAAAGACAGTAATTGATTGTTTTGAATATCTGCTAGATTTAGATTAAGACTGAGAAGCTTAATTTTCTCTGGACATGAAAGTAACTGCAGGTGCAGGAATGAGCTTTAATATTTAGGTTGCAATTATTACAAAGTAGATAAGAGCAAGGGTTACATGACTCCTGCCACAGAGCCCATTATTCAGTCGGGGCAGAGCCTGATCTCAGAATCCCTGTGCTGGCAGGGGAGTGCAGATCTCCAAATGCCCCCACACAGCTTCCCCTTGCCCTCACTGCACATTGTTCCATGGCCTTCTTCCTCAGTGCTACAAACATTGCTGATTTCTGCATTGGCTACCTGGACAGGTTTTTGTCCCTGTCACTGGGGACAGTTAGGGGATGCATGAGATGTCTGTCACAAATAGCCTAAAATGTATTTTATCTGGTCTTGGAAAATATGAATGGAGTTCCTGATCTCTGTTGGTTGCCTTAAAATAATTTCTAAGAACCATTAAAATAACTACCTCTGCACACTCAAAATATTCTTGGAATTCTAAACTTATGATATTCAAATGGTTTTGGCTCTGATTTCCTCTGAGGGTGAAACAGCTCTGCAGAGAGTAAGGATGGACCCTTGAGTGAACTGAATGTTCCCTCTGAGAGGGGAACATGTAAACATGCAACTACATTATCCTGAATTATTTTATTATTATGCTGAAGGGCAGCACTGTGATGGGAGCTGCATCTGCAGTCATGGCATTTGCAAAATGGAGCACTTGTGTGGGGATTCAGGAATAAGTGGCTTCAGAAAAGTCTGTAGCATGCCTGCAAGCCAGCAGGGTCTCAGGCAGTGTCTTCAGATATGCTCTGTGTACTCCTTTTGGGGCTTGTATCCAAAGCACTGTAGCATTTCTTCCTTCAGCATTTTCTCAGCTCTCTTCTTTCTTCCCTACTAAGTAATTAAAAAAATATATGCAATAATTAACAAGATGCTTCCTATTTTCTAAGTTAGGAAGTGGATGTAGTGTTTAATTGCTGCTTCCTGGGGCAGACTGGAAAGCAAAAAACACATTTTTGGAAATGTTTTCAACACATTTATGTTATCAGTGGCAGTGCATAGAGTGGCTGGTTTGAAAACTGCTTGTGAATTGTATATATCTTGAATCAAATAGTAATTTGTACTCTCTAAGATAATACAAATTTAACTAATGAAACTAAGTTGGATGGCTATTTTCTTTTTTTCTTTGCAGAACATCACTGCTGTAGGTGCACCATAGGTCATGTCTTTGTCTAATGCTGCATCAAGAGTTAGTATAGGATGGTGAAATACTTTAAAGTCGCTACATCAAGATTTCGTGATCTCAAACACTCAGCCCTAAATAGTGGCTTTGGAATATACATACACAACATAAATAAAATTCTGTTGCTCTGTATAAAGTCTTAGTGGATATTCCAAACAATATATATACTTACATTTTTTAAAAGTATGAAAAAAAAAAAACCAGAAAGAAAACAACCCCAGTAATTCCTATTAAAACAGCACTATAGAGATTCCAGGCGTTTCAGCTGCAGCGAGGGCTTTATTTTCGGGAAGCCAAAGGCAGAGGCAGCTCAAGGCAGGCCGCTCCCCAGGGGCCCTGTCCCGGCTGGGCCCGGCTGTTCCCTGTGGCGCTTGGCTGCCATGGCGGCGTGCGCGCAGCCGTAGGCCGCGGCTGCCAGCATCATCAGGCACACCACCCCGCACAGCACGCCCGTGATGGCCACGGTGGCCACGGCGTGCCGCAGGCTGGCCGGCCTGGCCTTGGCCTTGGGCTCGCAGCCGCCGGCCGCGGGCTGGCCGTGGGGGCCATGCCTGGGCCAGCCGCGGGGCTCGTAGCCGTGCTGGTGGCTGCTGGCCAGCTGCACCTGGGCCGTGCTCAGAGAGCAGGCCCCGAACAGCTCGTAGGGAACCTTGAGCAGATCCTTCCCCTTCCGAACCCCTGGCGCTGAGCACGTAATGCCGTCGCTTATTCCTCCTGGGGAGACAAAACAGTGGGCTCAGTACTCGACAGTTTCTGAATCGCCTCAATGTAAAATTAACATAGGCCTGAAGTAAATTTATCATCAGCTTCAACTTCGTACTTTTAAAGATTTATAATATGCTATAAAAGCTTTTGTTCAGTTATAGCAGTGGTGAGATTATTACACTTCAAAACTCACGTAAGAGACCATTTTCAAGAAGCAATTCATCAGGAATTAGGTTATCTGTGCTTTTAAGGATGTAAGTGTAAAAAACCTATGATGGTAGAGAAATAAGAACTGCCATAGATAAACAAAGAGGTATTGTTGACTGCAAATTCAGTTTGTTCAACTTCTGACCACTGCTAATTTTTATAGCAAGAAATGGACACAAGGAATTTGAAAATGTTTCCCACTTGATTGACATATCCCGTGAAATCATCATTGTCCTGACATTGTATGTTAACTGCAATAGGGCAAAGAGAAAGTTCAGTAAGTTGTATGTACCCATGAATGATTTTTTGAAGCAAGGCTTGTGATAAGAAGACATGCACAGGTATAAAGGAGTTGAGTTTAATCAATCTATTGGTTTGAGGAACAACCAATCACGTGGTTGTTCCTCAGTGTGTAAAATAAACCAAATGTATCCCTCAGGTAGAGCACAGGGCTTTAGGGGTGTGGTGTGTCAAGGAGTCCATAAGGCCAAAATCAGTGTTGACATATTTTTAAAAAATAACTAGTCAAATCAACTGAATCTTCTCTTCTCTTCTCTGCTCTTCTCTTCTCTTCTCTTCTCTACTCTTCTCTTCTCTTCTCTTCTCTACTCTTCTCTTCTCTTCTCTTCTCTACTCTTCTCTTCTCTTCTCTTCTCTACTCTTCTCTTCTCTTCTCTTCTCTACTCTTCTCTTCTCTTCTCTTCTCTACTCTTCTCTTCTCTTCTCTTCTCTACTCTTCTCTTCTCTTCTCTTCTCTACTCTTCTCTTCTCTTCTCTTCTTTCTTCTCCATTTCATTCTTCTGCACAGAGAACTCAACCCCTGCTGAATTTCCAGCATAATAGACTAAAGCCCTGTGATAAAGTAATATTTTACCTATTCAAGGTATTAAGATTTTATTGCTAAAAGGAGTTTAGCCTTTTGTCTTTTCTAAAAGGTGGCTCATAGCAGTGAATTTACCTCGCCCAAAGACCACTCCAGTAGTAATTGTGTCCCTGCATGGCCAGTATGGTTTTCCAGCTGGCCTGCAGAGTTCTGATCCCTGCAAAAGCAGTCCATCAGTCTCAGGCCACATGGGCCATCTCCACATCTCCTGTGCTGCAACACACTCTACTTTGGTGCAGAGACAGGTAATCAGTAGTTTGGTCACATGCAAGCCTCAAAGCCTGATTTAGAAACAGAAAATTGCCCTGCTGTTCCAAATTCTCAATCTGAACATACCTCCTGGGAGAAATAAATTAATTTCTTTTTATATTTAATTCCTTCAGAATTAAATCGTGTTATATTTTTCACAGCATAACTCATGAATATATTTAAAAGCAGGTATGACCAAAATACTGACACTACTATTTATATACTTCATTTTCCCCTGTGTGATGTCGTGACACATGTCTGTCAGGAAATGGACAGTGAATTGAATTCCTCCTCTGGTTAACAACAAATTAGGAAGTGATACTAGGTATTCGTAAATTATTAAAGAACTACTAAGTCATAATTGATAGAAAAACTAGAATCCTGGGTTCTCTAAAGTTTACTGAGTACTGATACCTGTCTTGATGTTTGCCATCATGCAACAGGTAAAAATCTTTTAAACAGTAGGTTGGTTTCCAGCAAAAATATATTGGTAGAATTAAAACAAGTGCATGTGCACAAGTATACTTGTTTTATATTTAGAAATGTCTATATCTGAATTCACATACTACAGAGCACACCTGGACTTGCTGCATGGTTGTGTGTGCATCCTTGCTCTTTCTCTGGGCACTAATATGATGTCCCTCTCTGATTCTAGTTTGCCACCTGTGTTTATAAAAGCACTTACATTCTGACCTATGCATAAGAATGTAGTTTAGTGTGTTTATTTGAGGAAGTAACCTACAAGTGCAGGGTAAATTTTTAAGCCATAGAAGTGAAGATCAGTTAGATACTGGTTAAATGTTCTCACGTACACTATATGTAATGAGAAAAATTCCTTACCTCTGTATAGAAAACTCTCCAGCCACAGTTTCAAGCCAAAGATATTACAATTGCATTGCCAGGGATTATCTTTGAAGAGAACCACTTTCAGGTTTGGAAGTGACTCCAGCAGAATTCTTTCCATTTTCTGAAGTTTGTTATGCTTCACAGAGAGCAATGTTATATTCCCTGTGCTGTTCCCAAACGTCTCAGGCAATCGAATAATGCTGTTGGACGACAAGTCCAGCTCTTTTAGGTGTGGGAGGAAACTGAAAGTCTTGTTTTCTATATAATGAATCATATTTCTGGTTAGGTTTAAGACTTGTAGATACCTTAGTTTTTGGAAAGCACCATGTGCCACACTTGAGAGAGAATTATTGGACAAGTCTAAGATTTTGAGTAACGGCGTTGCAGTGAATGCATTTTGGTTGATTCTCCAGATACGGTTGTTCTGCAACTGCAGTATCTGAATTTCAGGAGGTAAACGGGCAGGAATTTCAGTAAGTCCTCTGTTCCTGCAGTCTGCAGTCTTTGAGGCTGTGTAGCAGAGGCATTTGTCAGGGCAGCCATGCACTGTGTGTGCCAGCAAGATGACACTCCAAACCAAAAGCCAGTTACCTGTATCACAAGTGAAAGAAGATTTAAAATTAGTTTAAAATGTTTATCTTTGGGCCATACACAGGCCATAAACACAGCCAGAAGGTGTACAGTTCCACAATAAACAATAATGTACATGCACAGAGTGCGTTTCTTTTATAACACAAAAGTAAATTACAGGTAGTGTTGAAATGCTTCTATAATGCAGAATGAAGATAATGCTACCATGATCTTAAAATGAAGTACTTCCCATGTTTTATTCTTAAGTACAAATAGTTTTCAAGAGGATTTTCCATCAGCAGAGCAGTGATATTTGAAGGGAATGTGACAGTTTCTAAAATTATTAAATTGAAATGTCTCTCTTTCAGTGGTAGTAACAACTTTAAAACATCTTGTGTCAGAAGAATTACAAGCAGAACCTTTATTTTTCATTTTTGTACTCATATTACTGCCTGGAATAATTGAGTCAATGTACCATTAAAAGAATTACAAGCTTCAAAGACATAGCTATAAAAACTATTAGCAGTACTTTTTCAGCAATCCGGATTCTGTAAGTTTCTCCTTTAAAATATCTGTTTATTCTTTTTGCTTTAATTTCCTTCTCTGAATACCTACTGTACTTCCCATAGATACAGGTTTCTACACAGTCACCAGACATCTGTCAATAAGCTTCTGAAAATACAAATTAGTTGACAGGAGTACTTAGCAATATTTAGTATTTATAGTTATCTGCTGCTCCCTGATGTTTGGGTAGTTTTAATTGAAAAAAAGAGTTTTTACCTTTTATGTCTTGCTCATGATCTTAAATTTGAAAACAAGGTACTTAAAGCTATGCTTGTATGCATAGAATGAAACATTTAAAAACTCGGTATTGAATAATTAGATCTTTGACTAAAGAAAGTCAGATTGCTTTAGAGAATCTTCAAATAATTTTTACTGTTTACTGTTTTGAAATGCAAAACATTTTAGTTAGTTGCTACTTGAAACCTTTTGAAAATAAAGTAATTGCTGTTTATTGACTTACAGAGACGAAATGTGAAATACTAACAGGGAATACCGTGTTGATGGAATAATGTATGATTATAGTAAGAAATATGATAAATACGTAAATGAAAGTTGTATTTTGAGACTACAGTTTAAGGCACAAATTACTCATTAATTTTCACTCCAAAATGAAATATTTATATTAAAATTATACATAATCTTCTACAATACTGAATTCTGTATCATAAAATTCTCTTGAAAGAATCCAGCATTCCTGCATGCAAGGTAAGCAATACTTTCAGTTCATTACGCTGTTCTGCGACAGTTGGCTTCAGAAACACAGCTTCCAATGTAGAGGTAAAATAAACTCTTGCTTGGCAAGGAAATGCTTTGCAAACAGAAAAATTGTGTTATTAATCTAAATGCTGCAGTATCTCACCTTTCATTCTGCTCTGCTTGTTCTTCCCCTGGTGGAAGATTCAGTCCAGATTTCTGATGTAGAGCAGTAGCAGACACTGTTCTGATTCCCACTTCAAGCCTGTAACGTGCTCATCCACTTTCCTTACTTGAGGTTTTTTAGGTGCTATCTGTGACTTGTGTAGAAGAGAACGATTTCTACTCAGTTACTCTATCAGCCTTTGGTTTTTTTCTTAATCACAATCTTCTCCCTTCTCCCTCCTTTATGACTCTCAAAGAATTATTCTGCCTCTTAATCAGACAACAAGCCATGCAGTGTCTGTCCAACTCTGACTGGACAGATGTAATGTACAAATAATGACCTGATTACCTCGCCTCTTCAATTTGTTTAATCTCCACCAAAAAGCAAAGCACAAAAAATAAAGCTGCCTTTTTTATATCCAGTATATTTTTTGAATTCTGGTGGATTATTAGCCAGGCTGTGTCAATTTTTGCAAGATCTGAACATGGGTTTTGATTATCCTGGGCTGTGACTGGAGGCAGTAGAGTGTATAATATCACTACAAATAGTCCTGTGGGTTGATGACATGGTTTTGACAGTGCCCTTGTTTGCTCTTTTAAGCTTATTCATCTGACATCCATTAGTTGTGCTGACAGGATTTTATTGCTTGGGAATACAGGAACAGTGGCTCCTTCCATAAAAATGGCACACATCCTGGTATAGTCCCTATGAATATTGAACAAATTAATTTATTTTCAAAGATATTGGAAAGACGTAGCAGATGATACTAAAATTGTACTTAATGTGTGGTGCCTTGACTTGTTTCTTTGTTATTTCTTCAGTAGAACTCATACTGTGCCATCTACACCAATAAAAGGATTAATGACTTGTGACTGTGAAGGAGCTCAAAGATGTTGAAGGGAATGAGAAATCTGATATATAATTGAGTCTTTCCAGGCCATATGATCACTCCATCTATGAGCTGTCCTATGGAGAGGGAAGTTGTGCAATCAAAACATTTCAGACCTATAATACAGCTTTCTTGGGTACAAATTCTGCTTTTAGGTGCTTTTGAAAAGATCCCACAAAGCTCACTTTCCAGGTCAAAACTGATGTGATGTAGGCAATGTTCTACAAGGAGTACTAGAAAAATCAGATTGTAAGGTCCAAACTGCTGTTGAAAGCAGAGTCTTTAGCAGAAGTTACCCAGGGTCCTGTCAAGTTGAGACTTTGATATTTACAGTAACAGATTCCATCACTTTTCTGGGCAACCTTCTCCAATGTGTTACTGTCCTCAGAATCAATAATTTTTTCTTGCATCCAGTTAGAGTTTTCCTTGGAGCAGCTTGTCCTGTCTCTATGAATCCTTGTGAAGAGAGTAACCCCACCCTTTCCATAGGTACCTTTTGGTCCCCAAAAGTCTGTGCTGAGCTCTCTGTCCCCCTGGTGCCTGTCAGTATTGTGTGCTTTGCTCCATTGGTTCTGACACCAGCAGGGTACCCAAAGGAACAGTGGATGCATGGGAGCAGTGAAGGAGAACATAGGAAAATTGTCATTCTGTAAAGTGAACATGATTGTTCATCCTGAGGATCCCAGGATTACTGCTGTGAGTGGCAGACCTTACTATCCTTGACATTCTTGATGGATGACATTGTCCTGATATGGGGTGAAGCCTGGGATTTAGAGTGGAGGAACACTACAAATGTAGATAACCTGGTACCACAGTCATCGTGGTTAACCCCAACTTTACAAAAAAGGGGAGAGAAGATTAAAGATCAACTGTGCTGTACTTTAGATTAATGTCAGCTTAATGTCAAAAAGATTTTTGAACTTTTGTAGCATGATACATTTATTTGCTATTTCTATGACCCATCTTAAAAAATACCTGTGAATCATTTTAATGAAGATACAATTAAATGTAAAAAGGTCTGTTCTAAAATAGCATCTTCCTTAGAAGTTGTGGCCATGTTAGCTATGGATACTCCTACAAAGAATAAAGTTAGGTCAGGTACTTTTTGCTTGAGATGGCATCCCACTCCTTGCATTAACTCATCCCTTGAATCAGTGGCAGCTCTTTTCATGACTTTTGATTATGTTGCAGAATGTAATAGCTATTATATTATTGGTTTTTTGTGTGATAAGATGCTTTTAAATTCTCTTTGGTATCTCTAATTTTATTTGGCTTATAAATTCAAAGGGTTTCTTTTTTTAGTTATTATTCCATCTTAACTAATATTTGCTGACCAGATGGGTATACAAGCTCCCACTGCAGTTCATTTCATGTAACAGTGGGCTTAAAGAATGTTTCTAACTGCCTCTCCTATTTTAGGTAAGTCTTTGCATCTATAATTGTATTATTTTTAGTATGCACCATATTACAGAGATGTTCACAGGACAAGGTCACAGAAAGTTAAACACTGTGGGAGGTTCAGTTCCAGCAATAATGCAGAGGTTGTTTTATTTACTCAGAATCATGGTATAAGAAGTTATTACTTCTTAAAAAATCTTCATGCTGAGTTCAGATTTGGAAACATATGATTAAATCTGTCGATTTGCTTTTCATGTAGATGTGGCTATTTTTCCTTATGTTGAGAACTCTGAATGAACATGTTTTGTAAACAGAAGTTTCCCCAACCTATAATCCATCTCCTATTCCCATTTATTAGGAATAATGCTTCGGTTGTGACAGAGAAGTCTGATGTGGTGAAAATTATAGTTGTGTCACAGGTAGAGATTTGCCAGAAACAGGATAACCATGAAACCCACTCTACTTCTGGCCTTTTGAACCACCAGCAGGATTCTTTTCAGTTGTCTGATGTGGTGCAGCAACTGTTATTGCAGCCTCTTAAATTAGCCTGTGCCTTGTTGTAGCAAGGTATGTTTCCCATTGCAAATAGCAAGAAAGCCCCACGAACTAATATCTGATCCCTGTTGGCTCGGGGGGCAGCTCTGTCTTTGCTTTGCCAGCAAACTCTTTGTTGCAGCAATTACTGCCATCTGCTTTAAAGGAGTTCTATGTGTAAGAATCATCTTTTTACAGAATAACATTATGTCAATTAAACTCTAGCAGAAAGGAAACAATTTAAATATTTCAAATATTTAAAAGCTACGGGATTTGGATTCCACATCATTGTATACTGAATCCAGGCAGACATGATTATATTAAAAAATGTTCCCAAGACCACAGCAGACAATTCCTGTACATTCTCTTTATTAGATTTATTTTCCTTATGCTTTTGAGTGGGAAGGAATTAAAACTGAGATACTTTCAGGGAAATGTCGTTTGCGTTCTCTTTACTAATGTGTGTCTCCAGGCTGGTAAAACAGATAAGCTCTTGCTCAAGACCCTAAATGAAACTTCGGGTAAATGCAAACCCGTCTTCATTTTGGTTCAGGACAAAGAAAAAAATTGTATTTGTTGGTGAAACAGCCCATACCTTTATTGTTAAAATTCTTGCCCTTTAACTGGCACTTTAAAAAATGCAGTAGTACATGATGGAGAAAGGTGGTGCCCTTTCCCATGAGTCAGAACTGACTGTGCAAAGGTGGCAAGGCAAAAGAGACCTGGCAGTCCCTCATGCTTTTCTTTCTACAAGGGCATTCCTGGCACTCTGAGAGCTCAGGATTCTCTCAGATTTTTCCTGGCAGGGTACTAGGTTTTCAAAAGTTGACAAAACTTAGAGGAAGGCTCTGGATCCTATTTCTGCTTGCTTTTCACAACAGAAGTATAAGCCAATGGATCAAACTAAATTTGGCTTGAGGAAGATTTATACCTTAAAAATCTGGTCATATTTTCCAGAGAGGTGGGCTGATGGATTTTTTCAGACATGTTTTGCGTAGACAAGGTGAGAGGGGAGGAATATCAGCTAGAATTTAATATCAAATGCTGGTTATGACACAGACTAAGGAGACACCATGATTTCTTTGTGTCTGAGTTGTTATGAGTTATTTGACAGGATCCCTTTCAGGTGGGAAGTAATGTCGTGCAGCTTTAGAAACAAGAAACCAGGCAGGAAGATGTGATTTGGTACAGGGGAAGAGCCCAGTTTTTCCTTTCCAGTGACTTGTTTTGCCTTACTTAGATACATCTGGTACTTGTTTATACAGTGAGTAATTAATCTATGAAATGCATTGTTGGAAGTTATCCTTGGGCCAGAAGATTAGTAGGATCCATATATAATCTGGAGCCATAGTTACCTCATGGGGCAAAAAAAAAAAAAAAAGAAAACATTTAGAAGGGATATAAACTTTCACTCTTAAGGGCTTTAATCAACCACTAATGACACAACTTATGGAGAAAAACCTTTCCCTGTGGGTAGTTTTTTTTTCCATAATTATTATTTATGGGAATTTTTACACCTTCCTCTGACACCTCTAGGAGAGGCCAGAGTATGAGATGTAATAGTGGATGAGATGAACTGGAACATGCTGTGTTCCAGGTGGAGATTTCCAGTGGGGAAGGGGATGGCTGGGCAGGCTGGCAGTGGCAGGGAGCTGCAGATGGGGAGGTGTGAGCTGCTGTGTCCTGGGCACAGCCAGGCTGAGCACCTTCTCTGGCTAGCTCACAACTCTGTCTTTCCCCACATTGCTCTTCTGATCTGGACTGCAAAATTCTTTCAATATTCATATCCAGGTCTTTGTCACCAGGACTGTTCATAATCTATAAACAAGTGTTTGGGTCAGTCCTTTGTCTGCACTTTCCTTTTCCTTTTCCTTTTCCTTTTCCTTTTCCTTTTCCTTTTCCTTTTCCTTTTCCTTTTCCTTTTCCTTTTCCTTTTCCTTTTCCTTTTCCTTTTCCTTTCCCTTTCCCTTTCCCTTTCCCTTTCCCTTTCCCTTTCCCTTTCCCTTTCCCTTTTCTTTTCCTTTCCTTGTCAGCAATTTCTTGTGTTATTATAACTCTAATATAATGCTCTTAGAAGTTAGTGTGGCTTGTACTCTTCTCCCATAACTAAATGAGAAGAAATATGTGAAGGTGAGAAGTGCTTAGTTGGAAAATGCTGACCCACCAGCCTTACAGTGTGCTTTGGTAGGTAGAAAAATTACCAGGATGGATGCAAGGACTTCAGAACGAGGAGAAGCACAGGGAATAAGGATGCTGGGCCTCTTTACCTTAATTGCAAGTTAGATGAAATTGCAGCAAGGGGCAGATTAAGTGTCAGCAGAGTATTTGTTCCATCACAAATAGCAGCAGGGGGTGCAGATTCAATTTTCAATCATTTCCTGACTAATGTCAACCACCTGTTATACATGCTGTGCATCCATAGATAGAATGTATCTCCAGTAAGAGTAAATTAATGAACTCACTGTGCCATTATTGCAAATAGAAAAAAATATTGCTTGACATCAAGCTAAGAGAAATGAAAGAAATAAAACCAGCCAGAAAAAAACACATGCAAAACTAAGTACAGGTGTACACTTTTTTTCATCTTGACATTTTAGATGCTTTTTGTCCTCTCTTAAACATGTTAAAACTGAGATCACTTACTGTCTTTCTAGATAGCTTATTCTTCATCAAAGTTTTTTTCTAAGCTTTTACTTAGTGATTTTGTTTCCTTTTTATATTTAATGAGAATTTCTGTTTGTGATCACAGCTCCACCCTGGACTCAAGACCAGGATATAAATCTCCTGTGCATTCTGAGAGGTTGGTTTACTAGGGCAGCTCTTGTAAGAATTGGAAGGATTTTTTTAAACAACATCTGTAAAAGGGTTTTGAAATGTTCACAGTGTATGAAGCAATATTTTAAAGTGCAGTAAATGTTTCTTATACTGCTGTCACCAGTTGTGCTACAAAGTGGAACTCATACTTCATTGATTCCTTTTGTGCTTTTAAGGCAAACTGTAGTAGTTCAGTAAAACTCACTGTTAAGTGTTGGGAACTTCTGTGTTTATGGGCTCAAAAGGACTCTTTCTCTTTGACCTCGTAGTCACTTGAACACAGAAACTTGCAGAAGCCAGGATGACACTTGCTGCAGTAAAAATCCAAATAGTTAAACTTCTGTAATTCTTGCAACACTTTGGAAATATCCACGAGAGGCTTTTAGGGCTTTTTTTTTTTCCCATTAATTTAGCAAGGTACTAAATAACCTGACATTAAACTGATGCAGCTGATAAACGTTGAATGCATAATTTTGATGGATTTAGTCATCAGTAGAAAAGTAAGAATTCCATTGGATCAGGACTGACAGGTTCAGTGGCTTTGGATTCAAGTTGGGATGGAACATTTCCATTGGATGATGTTTTGCTACAAGGGAAAAGGTAACTGTAACTCCTGGAAGGATCTCAGATGTCTTGCAGCAGGTGAATTGTGAAGGACCAGCTCCTTTAGAATGTCCCTGTTCCCAGTCTGTGCCCTCTGCAGTGCTGCTGTGTGGCAGCTGTGACCAGCAGAGCTCTGGGTGGATGAGCAGGACCCAGAATGTCCCTGTCTGTTGCTTATGGGACCATCTCACAAGCAGAGGAGGGATATTGTAAATTTTCCCATATGGCTCCAGTGAACAAGAATGAGCCAGACACCTTTACCTGCTGCCACTGTTCTCCATTTCAGTAGCAGATAAGTTTTACAGGGCAGTGCATAGTTTGCTGCTTTTCCAGTTCATTTGTTCTCTCTGGATTTCTGTCATCCCTGCTGCTTGAACTGCTGCAGCTGCAGGCACCAGCAGTCCTCTGACAACATCCTAGAGATCCCATAGCACACTGTTACCCTTTTCTCACTCTCTACTTTTTAATCTGTCAGCAGGTTTTAAACACCAAGGATGTTTTTAAAATACCTTTTTTTCTCCACAGAATATTTTAAATGAAGTAACAGGGTAAGTCAGGTATATGGATGAGCTTCTCATCCCTCAAGTTTAGTTAGTTCTGCTGTTTTCAGACAGGATAAATCCCTGGGAAACTTAGCTAGTATACAGGATAATGATGCATCTGTTTAGAATTTTTAAATAAGCCACTGAGAGGACTTTTGTTTAAAAAATAAAAAGAAAATACTCTTTCAGAGGGCATTTTATTAATGAGAATTACAATACTGGAAATCTGTTACAGATTAGTGAAGAACAGTAACAGTGTATCTAAATGGAACTGGTTAGATAATTAAATTCATTTAATAGGTACTGAAATTTAAACCTCTTGATCCCTCTGACGTAAACATAACTCTTAAAAGTCATGGAACTTGATTCTAAAAGTGTAATGTGGGAGAGAAACACTGGGATGATGATTACAGATTTCAGATACCCTGGGAGGGAATGTATTCAGGAGTTAAACAAGAGGCATTCGAAAGAAAAACTAAAATAAAAAAAAAATCCACAGAAGTGTAGCTATGAAATATAAAAAGAAGCTTTAATAAAAACCTGTTTATGTAGATGTGCAGCTTATATGAGCAGTGTTGAGGCAGCATGACTGGGATAACCAAGTGTCAAGTAAGGGATGTTAAAGATTGAAATAATTAAAGAACATCATGTTTTCACTATTCTTATATTCTTTTTACCTGTTCTCTATTTTCATGTCTGTTTTGGCTATATGTCCTTCTGTATGTCTGTTTTGGTTTCCTGTTTGCATGCTGAGAATCCCCAAAGATCCTCATTCTACAATTTCTCCTCTCATTAGTAGAATATTTTTTTCAATATTGATTACAATTTATAAAGTATGTCCAGTGTATAATTGTCTTTTCTTGATTTGGTGAAAAATTTTTACAAAGTCTTAACACATCTTTTAGGAGGATCATACCAATTGGCTGACAGGCTGTCTGCTAAGTAGGGAGGAAAATGTTTTAGGATTGGTATAAATTATGAAGTCCTGACAGTGGTAACACTGAGCTGTGCCTCATTTTTGTTTGTACTACCTAAAGTTATTGTTGAGCTTTTAACCATGGCTTCTGGTTTGCTGTCCCCTGAGGTGCTGAAGGATGAACTTTCTCTCAAGCCCATGCATTAGTTGAGAGGATAACAAATTTAAGACAACAGCTGGAATGCCTGTGAGAAAATAAATTTTTAAAAAGTACAGCATAAAAGCAGATTATTAGCCCTAAAATTCAGGCAACATTTAAATGTTGATTTCACCTTTTTGTCTTCCATGTTTATATCTGACTTCTGTGTCAACACTGGGTCATGCTGAAGTATAGAGACAATACATATTATCATTTAATACAACGCCTTTTAATCCAAAAGCATTTCTATTTTACTATTCTTTAATTTATTGTGGGATCTCCAAAGTACCCAACCTAGCTGAGCTTTCTCTGCCCATAAAGCTATAGTTGTCTTAAGCAAAAACGGTGTGTTTTCATCTTTATTTGCTTTTATTTCCTTCTGCAGTCTGTTATTGTGGAATATAATGGCAGGCCTGAGCTTGGTTACTCATATTTTGGCTGAGACTTTTTATCCTTTTCCCTTTTCAAAATGACAGTGTCCATTTCCTCTCTGTGTTTCAGCAGAGTTAGAATAGATGAGTTCAAAGAACAGCACTACTGACTTCTCCCTTCTCAAAGTTCTCTCTGGGAGAAGTGGGCTGTTTTTAGAAAGTAAAGTTATGCATCATGTGCCTACTTTAGTGAAATAATAATTTCCATACCTTGAGTTTTTTTGGTGTCATTAAGATCTTAAATGCTTTTCATTAGTTACTGCTACAAGCTTCTTTTCTATAAACCTGTTAGAAAGAAGAAAGAGCAGAGCACTCTGTAATTTCTAGTTTGTGGTGGTTTGGAGATGTGTTCAAACAAGGCACTTAAGTGAACATTTGTATTTCGAGTAGTTGTAGTACAGACCTTTCCTTAGAAACCAAACACTCTCTACTTTGCTATATGCCATCAGCTGGTCATATTTTTACATATTGCTTCCTTCTTAGCTTTGGAAAAAAGGGATACCTGTTTTAGAACTTCTGCAGAGAAAATGTAAAAAAGTTTTGAGAAAGAAGTGGGAGTTACCTCATGCTTGATTTTCTGTAGTACTTTGTCTAAATGGAACTTGGGTGAAATTAATCATGTAGAACAACGTTTCAGTTGCATCATAGTGCAGATTTAAACTAAAAGAGTAAAAAGCCCTGTTTACCTACAGTCCTCTTCTGTACTGTCATGGTGCTCTTGCTAAGGCATCTCTTTAAATATTCCTAATTAGGACTTTTGACCTGGTTCTTTTCCTAAAATATTAGGGAAATGTATCACCCTTCAGTCAACACAGGATTTGAACTGCAAGTGTGAAGACAGCACATCTTTTCTGATGTTCTATGTAAGAATATTATGGAATGGTGAACAAAATACACCACTCAAAGATTCAAAATGTTTTACACCTTTTGGGACAGATGATGGCACCTGTCAGACTTTGGTTTCTAGAGTTCTTGTTAGGCTAAATTGTGGGAAAAAATTGCTCTGAAGGAGAGTATCTGTTTGATTTTTATTCCTATTTATAGGGTATCTTTAGACCAGGAACAGCCCTAAGCCTTCAGTGCTTCAGACCCTAGACCTACTCTGTCTTCATGGGCAGATGTTTTCTGATGGAAGTGTCACAGAAGTCCAGATTCCATGCAATAATTTCCTTATATATGAATATTATAAAACATGAGCAACGATGTGATTTTATAAAAGAGATAATTTTTTTACATAGAAGACCAGTTAAGCAATGGCATTTTAAGCAATGGCAATGCTGATATTGCCTGTTTTTCAGAGATGGGCTGAAAAATGGAGGGTTTCCCATGGTAGAAGCTTTGCTGTAAATGTTTCTTCTGGTAATGTAATTAGGAAGTATTGGCTCCAGTTAATGTAACTTAAATAAAACATGTTGTCCTCGGCAAACTCGTTAAACAGGCATAGCCTTGTCTTAAAGGAAAATAGGGACATAGAGTGTTTCCATGGAAACTCAGTTAAAATTCTGATTTGTGAATATGAGCATAATCAGCACTACAATCTAAACTCATTGAATTAAATGAGTCTTAGTTGTGAAGTCAACCCAGTAAAAAAGTATCTGCACACATGCAAGAGTCAGAGCCTTCCATCCCTGTAGATGCTTTCTGTCTGCACTTTAAAACAGAATGAAGCAGGGGAACATGTGAGACCCTTCTCTTTTTGCCTTCTGTGGCCATTTGTGTCATTTTAATACAAAAATCTATATAAGGATATAAACTAAATCTGTTTAAATATACTTTATTGGAGTTTGCTATAATTTACTGCATCTCTAATGTGTGGTTTTGATTTCCTTTTATTTCAAATAAAGTAAGGAGAACTTTTCCCTTAGTGTAGGGCGTATCAGCCCTCTACTGTGAGAGAATGGAGAAGATAATGTTTGCTTCCATTATAGATGTGCTGAGAAGATTTATTAATTATGGAAATTATGTTCCAGCATTCTTTTTTATAAAACAGAAGAAAAATAAAGAATTTATTGACTTGGCCTTAATTAGAAAATTAAATATGTGTTGTAAGTGTGTTATAGCAGAACTTCCAGGGGCACCTTTGTCATTTATAAATGTCTACATTTTGGAAAGTGGTATTTCAAAGTTATTTTGATGCCTAGAAATATGATAGAGACTTCAGAATTACAGCCCAACATTTACTGATTGCAGTGTGAAATAAATGCTCCTGGAAAGCCCACCAGGACTGGTTTGCCTTTGGTGTGTGCCTCAAGAGCTATAAAAGCCTGGCATTTGCAAGGTTCATTTTCCTTGTAAGTCAATAATAGGTTTGCCTCTCAACAACAGCACAATGTCTGGCAAGTCCTGCCAAGAGTCCTTTCTTTGAGGGGAGTTTGGAGGGGTTTTGTGTTCTCCAGAGCTCCATTCTGGAAGGGGCTTCATGTTCTTATCCTGGGCTGGGCATCCCTTAACTCTGAGACTCCAGTGACACTTAGCAGTGCTCAACACCTTCCAGGCAAAAGCCCCAGCTGAATTTGCGCTATCAGGCAACTTATGAGAAAGAGAAGCTATTTTGTATGATAAATCCTTAGTTTAATGATAATCAGACAGCTCCCTTTCAGAAAACTTCCTGATTTATTTCAAAGCTATTACATTAAAGAGGATTACATTAGGTGCCCATTATATTGATTTCTCTCAAAACTTACCAATTTATACTTCTAAAATATGCCTTAAGACTGTATTGACAGCTAAATCCTACTAATCATTAGCTTATAAATTATAATAGACTACTTGTTGAAGCTTCTGGATAGTAGTTTATGTGAAGTAAGTAATGGTCCATTTGTACTTTTATTGTGAAAGTCATGTCAGCACTTACACTATTTGCAGAAGTTAATAACTCACCCAGAGAAGTTCACTTATGGTCATAACTTGGCACACAGATCTTGGGCAATGCAAACTTTAGAAGTGTGTCAGTGCCTTTTAATTTTATCAGTCTCAACATTTTTATAAAGCCTTATTTCTTTGGGTTTTTTTCTTGAAGTATCAATTAAAACATTAAGATGTTCTTTGTATTTTGTCATTTTAAAGAGGTGATTTGATCTTTTTCTAATGAAGAAAATAAGCTGTTGGTTAATTTTCAGCAATATGAAAACACCTCTTAATCCATGAATAGTCACCAGATCAGCCATAAGCAACCATTTCTGCTGGCACCTATGCAGGCTTATGCAGCAATTATGAAGATGTTGATTTCTTATTCTTTCCTGAAATCTGGTAAGACAAGTAACTAGAAAGCTGTCATTCTACTCCTGATTTCTTGGCCTCTTGGATGACATTTAGCTGTTTTCCAGTTCATGGGCATGAACTTCTACACATTAAATAAAGCAAAAGATAAATTCTTTTCCCCAACACAGGGGGAAATTTATTTCCTCAATACAGGCCATTGCTGAGAGGTATAGTTAACATTTCTTGGCCATGTTTCAAAATTGTGGCAGTAAAATGTTCTTATGAAATAAATTTAAGTAAATGTGAAAATGTTCAGATTACAGCCAGTGTTAATCCATAGTTTTAGAAACTGACTTTCAAGTGAGGTATTTATAATATACTGAACACATCTTGAAAGATGGTGTTTCTTTTTATTTAAGACANCAGGCAAACAAATCTGCTTTTGCAGATAATACTCTTCATGGAAAAGTTTAACATCTATATCTTTTGCTGTTACTGTTTTTTAAAGCTGTTCAGTAAAAGACACAAACATAAATCAGGTTGCAAATCCACCAGTGTTATTTTCTTTTTACTTGCAACTGCAGAATACCATGGTACTAC
>VZTT01021077.1:784-21061 GCA_013400855.1 Buphagus erythrorhynchus
GCTGACATCATGAAGCACTATCTGAACCAATCACTTCCAACTCTCCTAAATCAATCCTCCTAAATGCACTATCATGACTTATCTCCATCCTTCATTCCTATAGTTAAATAGGTCCTAGCAACTAAAAGAAGCCTTTCCAATCATCACTATTTCTGAAGTGCATACTGGTCTCTTGCACATGGCAACCAATGCAAGGAAACTTAGTTCTAAATCAATATTCAGCTTAGTCTGTTGTTTCTTTTTGCTTATTCTGCATCCTTCTACACAACTGCCATTCCAAAGATAAACATTCAAGAAAGGAGTGCTACTGAAGCATGGCCATGGAGTCATAGCATCAACTGATGCCTAAGAAGCCTGTGTTTTCTAGAATAAAGAAATGTCTCTAAGAAGCTCTGTCTCTTCTCTGAGAATATCTTCTCTTTCTAGCAAAGAATTTAAAGCCTAGTGAGAAAAGCTAGTTCTAGGCAGGAATGGACTTAGATTTGTCTTTAAGTATGTTCTGAGCAAACAAGGGAGATAGGTTATCTTGAATGTACACAAGTTTCATTAGCTATACTGGACTTTATCTTGACCACCTATGCTGAGCTCAACAAACCCTTCGAGATGAGCAGGAGTGCAGGCCGAACAACAACAGGCAGAATCCATCAGATTTAGAAGTATCAACATTAATTAAGGTTTTTTTTTGTTTGTTTAATATTTTAATTTGTTATTATTTCATAATTTAATTACATGGCAGTATTGTTTATAAATTTGCTAATTGCTCAGAGGAGTGCCTTAAGTAAAACAGGGACATTTCCTTTAAGGAACACAAGGAGAGGTTGTTTAAACCTTTGAGCTGTGAGATTCCTATTATTCACATAACACTTGGAAACACAGAGATTAAAGTATTTTCAGAATGGATGCAAGTACTAGGATAGAAAAACAGGGAGAAGCTAGCCACTTGGATAACTCATGTCACCACAAAAATGCGATTTTCCCTGAAATCCCTTAGAAACAACAATTAAAATAGACAAAACCTCCCCACATCCTTGCAATATAAAGCCAGTTTACACTGAATAATTCAAACTTCTAACTTAAAATAGATATAATTCTAACATTTAACCGAATGTTAACGTTTAGAAAAATTCTGCACAGAAAATGACATGGATTTTTACTATTAGTTTGCTTTTGTTACGTTTATTTTAGCATTGTTCTTCTGGTCCTACCCCTCATCTAACATGCTACTTCCCAAAATACTTGCAAAGACTGTGTGTTGATAATGGAAGCTGCTCTCATATTTTGATTAAACAGTACTTATGGAGTCTTTTTTTCATATTGGACAAGGTGAGCATTTATATTATTTTAGGAAGCTTAGCAAAAATGATAAAATGGTGTAGTAAAACCATTGCCAGGGAGTGACTACTAAGGCTTCCAGCAGGAGACTGAAGGCAAACAAAAGGAGCAAAGTGTGGGACTGGAATGCCCCACTCATGTTAGATGCAAGAAGATAGATATTACCACATGACATGAACAAGAGTCATTCACCCTTGCACAAAACTGTCTTTCATAAAAAGCAGCATATTGAAACTACCTCCTTAATAAGTTGCTTGTACTGTAAGCATATTTTACTAGTCTATTAGTCCTTTTTTAGTCAAACAGTCTAATCACTTCTCTACTTTTAATCCACTTTCTGCAACATTATTCAAAAGCATGTCCAAGAAACATTTCTAAACTGGACAATGGATATATACATATGCCCACACATAGTTTAATTAATGTGAATTCTCTTTTTTTCCTGGAGCTGCTATTTATTAAGGGAATTGGCTATTTTGTTTTCACTGTACATTTATGCCTCTCAACTTTGGGAGTTAACTGTGCTAAAACTGGGTTGCAAAACCTTCTGAGGGGCTGTAAACAGCCATTCCAAAACCAGAATAAACCATCTGAATTTAATGAAATAGTGTACAGACTGACTATAACAGCAGGTTTACTTCAAAAACAAATGTCAAAATTGGAAGCTGGGATAGTCAAGCAACCAGTGTGAATTTATCATCTGCACCTGTGCCATAAACTGGTACCAGAAATAGGCTAAATGAACACAACATTGTTATTACCATTATCATTATTTTACAGCATTCAGGAGTGTGTAGATACCATCCCTAGTCCCACAATGCAACAACAGTAGCAGATGGATCTCTGATCCCTCTTATTCACTCTAGAAATCTTCACACATGTGAAATCTGAGATTTAATTAATTAAATGCTTCATTCCTTAAAAAGAGAAAGGAACTAGGGAAGGGAATCTGACCTTATTCTGAAGTTAGAGGGTAAACCTAGGAAAGGCTCACTTAGTCATAATCAGATATACAACATACAGGAAAATAAAGCTACCTTTACCTGTGAAATAAGACAGACTTGACGAGCGTGACAACATCCCGACTGGCATTGTACCCTGCACAGACAATGGCAACGTGGATAGTCTGTGGGAGAAAAGGAACAAAAAGAACAAAAATTAAAGCCTGCTCCTGTGTTTGTCACTTGTTAAGGAGAGCACACACATGACACTGCTGTTGTTTAGCGCTGCAATTGTTAGGGATTTAAGTGGGTGTTTTGCAGCTGCTTGCAACCCACTTGAGGCAGTTTGCTAAAAACATCTTAATTGAGTTATAGCACCATCATCATTCCAAAGTCATTACTATCCCTACATTACAGCAGATGTTTGAACAGAATTGCATTTATTAGCTAAGACACACATGTGCATGTATGTTCATAGGCCCTCCCCAAGTAAGCAGCACACAAAATCCTCAGTGTGGAAAAATACAGACATTTTTAATCTTCTGAACTAAAGTTTAAAATTCTGTCTGATAATTAGAAGCAGATACAATCTCAGAAATTTTGTATTATTTCTGTCTTATGCACAGCTCCTATTGAGAGGGCGCATTGTCACCTGCTCCTCACACGGGGCACCAATCGATGGCAGACTCACAAGTGACGCAAATATCAGTCCTTTATTATCTTAAAAACTTTCATACCTTTCTCTCTGTAAACTTCCCATAGGCAGCTCCATGAAACACTCTTTCTCTCCTTCTATCAGACTGGCTAACTCCTTCCTATCCCTAACATGACTACCTGACTCTGTCTGTCCCCCTGTACAACACCTTACCCTTTCAGTCCCTTGCACAACTGACCCTTCCTTCTCACAGCAGAGCCAGCAGACTCCAACTGCCTCTGGACTAGCTAACCCACTCTTTTCTAACACCCACCCTCTGTGGACATAGCTGTGCCCTATTAAAGGGCAAGGCTGTTCCCACTCTTTGGTAATCAGTACAGTTGCAATTTATCAGGGGAGAGATAGCCTTCAGCACTATCTCTGTTCTCTTACAATCTGCCCTCCCACAGGGCTGAGCAAGCTCTCACAGATGAACATGACTACAACTACTGGTTTTCCAGGGCTGGATGCATCCTGGTGATGTGATGGGACACAGGCTGTGAAGGCAAGTGGCCATCTCCCTGCTGTGACTACCAGGAGGATGGGCTGTTCTGGAGAGCTAATGTGAAGTTAAACACGACCCCCACAAACGTATTCTCTCTACCTCACGACACTGGTGAATTATCACTTATTCTGTGCCTTTTTACCTCCCTTTAACATGAGGCAGAGGTTTCCTCATCTCTTCAGGAGGAAAGGGAAAATTGAAAAGGTGCTACAAGTCGTTATTTAGCCAGTAAGTACTAATCTGAAAAACTCTATTACATTACTCTGCTCTGCTTTTAAAAAATAGCCATTTCTGCTCCCTAGGGACAAAAAATTAATCCCAGCAGGTTTTGACTCCAGGTTCTGTGATCTTCTGTTTCTCAGCGGTCACAGAAATGAAGCAGAGTTCACCATGCTGTCAGCACAAAGCTGCCATTGGAGACACAGCTGTGAAACTGCAGGGAAGCCTCATTTGGCTTCCATTTGAAGCTTAGTTAGCTGGTTTCTCACACACACAGCTCTCATTTTCCACAGAATGCCCACTATGCTGAGAACAAATGAGGAATTCTGTGTCCTCATATAGTCACAGATTCCCAAAGCCTGGCTTGCAACAGAAGCACATTTACACAAGAAGTGCCATGTGTTGGGCACATCTGAAGAGCCCACAGCCCCATCCATTAAGATCGCCTGGTACAAGGCACAATTTGAATTATACAACTGCCAAGTGGCTGTGCCACTGTAGAACATCCACATGAACACCACAGCTGCCTCCAGCCCTACTGTGCTTCACAAGCTCAGGCATGTATTTAAGATCTGATGTTTTAAGAGGACTTGAATTAATAAGACAACTGTCTGTCCAGAGAGGTGTGAGAAAGAAAAGATATTGCAGTACATTTTGGCAACAGCTGTGGGAGGTATTAGCACTTTAAATTTATGTTAAAGTCAAAGGGAGCTGAGCATGCTCAACACTTAGCAAAAATTGTGATTGATAGTGTTTCTTTCTTGTGATCAGAGAGGAGAACAGAGGCTGCTTATTAAAAGCTTTTATTGCAGCAGGAGTCTGTACTGTACTCATCAGCATGGGTTGCCGTGGGCGCAGATTCCTGATCCTACACATACTGCCTCCTCTCTGATTGTCACCTGGTCTTTCTCAGGCTTTTGGAAGACCTAAGATCCTTCCCTTCAGCACCAATTAAAATCAAATTAACTGAGAATAGTTCCACCCTCGCTTTAAACACTTCACCTGAAGGCATTAGACCAGAGGAAAAACATTTTAGGGGTTTTCACAGAACAGCACTGTCATATACGGTCAACATTGTTTTATACTATCTGCACTTGCCAGGAAAGCTCTCCTCAAAGCCACTCTCTCTACCTTACAGCTGCCCTCCAAATCAGAGTTATTCTGTCAAGTGCTTGTTCACATCTGTTCTTTTACTAAATCAGTTTGTTTCAGAATTGAAAGCATGCATTCCTCGCTGTCTTCTAGTAGCTGCTGTTGCCTTGGATGCTGTTTCAGCCAGGACACAGTGAGAGCAGCACTTACTACTCTGCTGAATGTTCTTTTCCAGCTCAGAGACATGGGCATCCATGTACCTTCTGCTCAGCCTCTCTGTGGTGTTTGATATTACATATCACTTCTATTCCTGCCTGCAATCAGTTAAACAAAAGTGCAATAATCCTCAAAGAGAACAGAAATCAAGACCTTTTCTTTCCAAGTTTTTTCCTGCAGCATGCTACAAGTCTCCGTCTATTCCTCTCCTTTCCCTGATTCACTTTACTTTCTCTCATTGTTTAACTGTTAAACAAAGCCAGTGGAGAAACAGACAAGCCAAAATGAAGTCATCAACCTGAACTGTCTGCAGATGTTTGCATCCCAAAGCAAAAAACATTATTTCCAGTTTTCTCCACACTTGTTCCAAATGCGTGTTTGGATTGAGAGCAGCTGGCTGTACGCAGATTCTGGCAAGATATGGCTGGAATAAGCATTTGAAAGAACCTGCGCCCTCCTGAGGATACTACTGTAAGTATCACCGCTCAGATTTTCAAAATTGTCACCTCTCCCAAACTCCTTTTTTTTTTCCATCTGCAGATGGCTGGAAGAATGTATCCCCCATCCCACCAGAACTGGCCACAGTGATTCACACAACCTCCAGACTCAATGACTGCAGCTAACACCAAGGACTAAAGCCACATGACCAAAGAATGCTCTGACTTCCACTACAAGTGTCAGCCTGCCTGTTTGGCTCAGCAGGTCCCACCAACTTCTCATACCAAGGCTCTGCATGCTACACTTGCCTCTTTACTGCTGGCATTCCATGATAGTTTTAGATTACACTAGCCACACTCTAGCCTGGATATTCAGAAGATGCTGCAGGACCAAACTGAGCATTCAAAGCGTCCATCCTCCTCCAATGCTCTCTTTAAAGTGAGTGATGGATGTGTTCACCACTTGCTGCAAGGGTCTGGACTCAGGTCATGCACTGGAGATGCTTTTGGATAATGTAACTCATTGCAGCAACAAATGAAATGATGACACACCTGCTCTCAAGAGTCAATGAATTCTTCCTCTGTTTATACACGGAGATATGAATAGGTAATCAAAACACTGTGGAAGTTCATCACAACATTATCCCTACAGGCTGAGGATCAGGGACACCAACAGAACTATTTTTAATTATAAATAGTTTAGGAAGCACTCAGGTCTAGGTGCTTCAAGGCACTTAAAGAACCTAAGCTTCTTTAGGAAAGGGAGTTTAAGTCATGCCAAGGTGCCTGCTACCATAGTTCAGACACTCTTATTTCAGCCACTACAGACCAGGAAAAACCTGTTTCTAAATGCAGTATAAAATGTTCTGGGATAATATTAATGTGAAGAAAATTACATCATTCCAAAACCACACGAAGAACTGGGCCCTAGATCCATACCAGTGAGGAGTATACAGTACCTAGATGAGCATACATAGTAATTTTGTACTCCTTGGGCTACTTTTTGAAATGATGAAATAATGCGTTTTAAAAACCTGTATTAGTCCTTATAGTTAAAAATAATCTCTGGTAAGACATTTATAAATCAGTAATTTTCCAGTAGGCTTTCCAGTGTAGATATATAATCCTTCATAAATAATTGTTGAATGTGATTAAAGATATTAAAAGTATGCAACAAAATGCTTCAGTTTGTTTCCAGGTTTTTTTTTCCCAGTGGCAGATAACATCTGCTTTACATGTGATACACTGCTGATGTTGGTGAGGATCTGTTCTTGATGGCTGTGGAGCACTACACACTTAAACCTATTGAATAACGTTGTTGAGAACAGGAACAATACAAATATGTCTCTAAATATGCTTCAAATGTTAAGTACCTTGCTAAGCCACTAGATGCTGTGCTGCTAATTATCAATTTCCTAATATATAATCACTTTCAAAAATATTTATAAATGCACACAATTCAAGTAAATGCTCAGTTTAGGGAGGCACAAGCTGGAAAGGCACTGGGATAACACTGTAAGAAAGAGGCATACAATTTTGTTAGATTTCATTGGCATTATGATCTCCTTCTGAAGCCTGTTGTTGGTGCTGACATCTGTGTAAGGACTATGCTTACTCATATTTCCAAGGTTTGTCTACTACTACATCCCAGTCTACTACTGGGAAGGTGTGACAGGCATCTGCTTGCTTAGGGAGAAGGCCCTTGTCTGAGTGTCTGATTTTTTTCTTGCAGTGTAATGCTGGTCCCTTTTACAGCATCAGAAAAGCCCTCCTGTGATGCAACAGAGTAGGAAGCTGTGGCTGGAATGCAACAAACCCACAGCTATTTGATATAGATCACAATTAATATCAAATAGATGATGCTTTATCAGAGATTTAATGTTCATTCATTGTAGCTGCATTTTCAAACGTTTTAATCACCATTAAAGACCATCCCAAAATAGATTGTGAAATGTTATCACCAGTAAATCTCTTAGAACAGACTCAATGAAATGAACAACCTATTCCTAACACTCTTAGTCTCCCCCAGAGCAAGTCTTCTTCCTAAGAACCCTTGTTTCTCACTATCCAATTTGTCAACTCTTGCCCTGATATATTCCAGGGTCAGAAGCTAAAAAAATTTTTTTTACACATCTGAAACACAGAAAAAACACACAGAATGAAAGGCATCAAGATGCCCCTCACACAAACACCGGACAAGAATCTACACTAACGGGATAAATGATGAGACCCTTGGCAAATCTGATAATAGGGAAGTTTAATTTTAACTTCCATTGCTGTAACAGAGTTACTGAGAGAATTCCTTAAGAGAAGAGGAAGAAGTTATTTTCAGATCAAAATACTGTGTGGTGAGATACAGGGATAGCAAATCATGTGAGATTTCATATTTTATATAAGCACTGCCTCCAGCAGAGTGCTAACCCCACTGAACAAGTAAACTCATTGGCAAAACACATTATAAACTGTAAGGCTACTTGAACTATCCCTACTTTAAGCTACTATTTTTGCATCTTAGATTGGTTGGTACATTGAACAACCAAGAACTAAGATTCAGTTCATGACTCTTTGATATAATAATAAGGGAAAAGTGAGGTTTGCTGATTGAGGGCCTGATTAAAAGAAATGCCAAAAATCTCACAGCGAGGAAAATCAGACCCTCATTATCTGGGGGAGGGAAAATGAAAAACAAAAACCTACTTTTTCCTCTCCTTACAATAATATTTCTTCCTTTTTTCTATACTGATGGACAAAGATATCCAACTGGAAAGCAGTAATTCATTTTCAAACTGTATTTGATATTTTCCCATTGAATAGAACTTATCTGAAGAGATAATTAGGATTTCTTTTTCCTCTCACACTAATTTTCTTTCAACTTTTATCTTCCAAGTGGCAGCAAGCAAGATAAAAGGTGATATGGTATTACCCTCTCTGTAGAAATGAATGGAGGAAGTTATTTTTGATAACTATCACCTGGGATTGGCACAAGGCCTTTAAGTGAGACATTCTGTTTTGGATCTATCCATATTTGGACCTGTCATCATTCAGATATTGACAACTAAGTATCTGGATGACATCCACAGAAGTACTGACATAAAATGGGAAAAACCAAACCAAACCAAGCACACCAAAACTGCTTTAGAAGCAGATCGCCTGTTCCCTGCAGCCAAGCACACCGCTTGTGCACGGCTCACACAAAGCACCTGCTCCCACAGTAACATCCACATACACTCCTGAAAGTGAGTCAAAAGCACAGGCTGGCTCCATGAGCCACAACTTAATTAACCATCAACCCTGAATTGTTCCAATACAGGCACAGAAACAAAGAAATAAGGCTTTTCTAAGCACTCTGGAGTCATTATTATTTAAAATACACGGGGTCAGTTTGCCAAAGGTCTTTATCAGCAGAGCTGTAGTGAAGTCAGCTAGAAACAAGGCTTTGATTTTTATATCAGGTTTGGGGACACAAGAATGAAGCAGACATAAAGCTGTGATGAAATAATAACTCAAAAGACAAATGTGTTAAAGGTTTTTTTTAAAAAGAATAATAAAAAATTATGTGAGGAGTTGCACGCAGCAGACCTTTAAGACACTGGTTTTGGAAGAAAAGGTTTTAGAGGATGGAGAAAGGAACCCGCAATGTCCCTAAAGGATCACATGTACCAAGCTTTGTTTCTGGCAGGTTCCTTTGGGCATTACCTCACACTTTTCCACGGCGGGCTGCTGGCCGCACTCGGAGCTGTTCCCCGCCACGATGCCGGCGCGCAGGCTCTCGCTGTCGCCCGTGCCCTCTTCCATGGAGTAGGTTCTGGAGTGGTTTCCGCGGCGCTGCGCGGGGCCCCGGCCCTGCGCCAGGCTGAGCTGCTGGCGCAGCGCGCGGTTCTCCTCCTCCACCTCCCGCACGCGCACCTCCAGGCTCTCGCGCTCCCGCTGGCTCGACGCCGTGTACCGAGGGCTGTGTGACTCCAGCGGCGACAGCGACACCGGCTTCCCATCTGCACCGCAAGGAAACACAGCACCTCTGTCAGAACGCACCAGGAGCTGCCCCTCCCGCTAACGCTGGTGTTGTGAGGCAGAGACGTGCCTCGAACACAGCCACGTCTCATGCACGCTTGGCGCTTCCAGGCCAAGCTGAAGCGCACGGTAGACCTGGACAAATGCTGAATTCTACGAGCTACAGGTCTGCCGCTGCCTGCTAGAGAGCGGCGAAGGAACCAGCAGCGTGGCATCCTCTCAGAAAACAGAAGGAGCGATTTATTGTACAAGTACACATACTTTATAGACTAGTTTGCTAAACCGAGAATAGGACCAGCTCATTGGTCCAATGAAGGCAACACCTCTTGTAAACATGCTTTTGCCAAAACATCACGTGTCACACGCATACAATCCTGTCAACAACACCAGGTGCAACTTTGTTATTAATTCTTTCCCTTCTGTTTTCCTTCAAGCAGTCCTGGGAAAACTCACGTTGTCGTTTTCCCTGACTCCAGTATCCACACAGGTCCTTCTAACTTTCAAACCACACCAAAAGATAAGCATGTGTTTCTTTGTTCTCACAGGACTGCCTGCCAGTCTCTAGTCTGGGAAGACAGTCAAAAACATGAGGATTTAATTCAAAGACAATTAATATACAGTTAAATATATTTTAGAAATGTATGCAAGATGAAATAATTTCCCTATTCCCACTTCCTCCACAATCAAATGACAGCATTTTGGCAACTATTTTGTGCCAAACAGTAGCTCTACCTGATTCACATGTGTGGAACAGATGGGTTTTATTCAGCAACATAGTATTACGTGCTTGCTGAGAAATAAGAGGTTCAGGACAGAAATGTTTAATGCACATGTAGGCCAAATTCTGAAAAGTATTTTGGCTTAAAAAGACTCCATGGAAATTTGAAAAAAAAAGTAAAAAGGTTCAATTCAACACCTTCAATTAAAACTGCTCAAAAATGTTCAATCAAAATCAAATTGAAGCAAAGCAAAAGACAGTGAGGGTTATCTACAGTGTCATAATAAGCAAGAAATTCCTTTGTAGTGATGATATGTGAGTACCTCATACTAAAGTATTTCTCTGATATAACTTTCTACTTGCATGTATTAAATCACAGAATTATAGAATTGTAATGTTGAAAAAGACCTCTAAGGTCATTGAGTCCAACTGTTAATCCAGCACCAACATGTTCACCATTAAACCATGTCCATATCCACATCCATGTATTTTGAACACTTCCAGGGATTGTGATTTTACCATTTGCCCGAACAGCCTATTCCAATGCGTGACCACCTTTGCCATTAAGTCATTTTTCCTAATATTCAACGAAAGCTCCTGCGGCACAACTTGAAGTCATTTCATCTCACCCCATCAGTTTGCTGCCTTGTAAGAAGAGGACAACCCTCATCTGGCTACACTCTCCTTTCAGGCAGTCTTAGAGAGCAATAGGGCCTGCCCTGAGCCTCCATTTCTCCAGGGTAAAGCCCCCCAGCTCCCTCAGCTGCTCCTCACAGGACTTGTGCTCCAGACCCTTCCCCAGCTTCACAGCCCTTCTCTGGATATGCTCCAGCACCTCAATGTCCAGACCTAAACACAGGATTCAAAGTGTGACCTCATCAGTGCCAAGTACAGGGACATGCTTGCTATTTAATATTTCTTCCAGTGCAGAGAGTCCCATTGGTTTTATCAAACAAATACCAGCCTGAGTGGTTTATAAAATGGAAGTCATGCAGTTATTGTTTAGAAGTTCTCCCTAACAAGTACATTTTTCACCTACCGACTCAAAACTATCTCCCTGTTACAAAGACCTGTTCATTGCTTGTTCTTTGTCATTGTTTCACATTTACCTTAATGATGAGCAGTCCTCTAAATTGACTTCACAAAAAAACAGGTATGGAAATCAAATCCTCAATTCTAATTTACATTGTTGAGTTATACAGGTACATGTACTTCCTGTTATGTATATAAATAATTATCTTGATTTTTATATTATTTTATATAGAATATCTTGCATTTTCTTGCAGGCTATATCCTACAAAAATTTCGTAATTTATTATTTTTACCATTAGCAAAGAGTATGGATAAATCTGAGACTGAAAAATGTCTCAAGACAAATTCTGGAGTTTGGCTACTGACATCTTGCAACTTGAATGCTCCAGCAAATAGTTATTAAAAATTAAATGAGATATTTGAAAAGCCTGAAAATAATGGGTGTAGCAATAGAGAAATGTCAACATAAAGGACAGAGCCATGCTACAATAAGACATGCAACAGAATACTGAGTTATCCTTTCCACCAAGCTTGGAGGGCCTGGAACTGAAGTTGTGTTATTTCTCAGCTGCTGATACTCAAGCTAAGAAAACTAAGACTCATTTGGCTGTAATTCTATTGCATCCCTATTACTGGACAGCAAGAGTTTATTGTGCAGACACTCTAAGATAAAAAGAAAAACAGCAGCTTTGCTCACCCACAGAACAACCAACCTGTGTTATCATGAGATACAAAATTACACTGCAAATCACTTCCTGTCTTTGTCACTGAATTCTGCTGGCTTCAAATAACTACCAGAAAAGGTAGCAAGATATGGAAGTAAATCTCAGAACAACAGTCATCAAAATTTCAAAATATGGGAAAAAAATTAAACATTTCTTTAACTATTCTACGGACATAAACCAATAGGTCATAAACGCTGCTTTGCCAAAATTAAAACTTTAAAAGGCTTTTTTATCTTTTAGAAAAGGATACCTTTTTGCATATCTGAACAATTGTAGGTATATTGATCAGAAAGCTTCAACTGTTTCTACATTGTATTTAGAAGAAACAGCATAGTCTGAGAAAGGGACTGAAAGAAAGTATCACCTCACTGCCTCAGACTGAAGTTAAGCAGCAGAGCTTTATGTGCCAGTAACTTCACTACTATTCTCTCAGTAGTAAATGCTTCTGATGGTATGTAAAAGGAGTAAGGAAATCCTCTCAGGAGTTAAACAACTAGCTAGCCTCTTCATCTGAAATGTACAGCTAGTTGAAATGCACTGGAAATTATCTATGTTTTGTTATAAGTTGGTAAGTCCAAGATATTTTCTGGAATGATCTCTTCGGGGTTCATACAGCTGGACAAGTCATGTTTTGTTATTAATACTGCTCACTATTCTCAGGTATATCATCAAGTACTTATTTGCACATCCCAGCTCTCTGCTGCAAATGATAATGTGACAATTCCAGAACCCGTGTGAAATACAAGTATAAAACCAAAAGTGAGCAGAGTTTGATCTTAATACTCAGAAATAAAGTAATATTTTTCATATATTCAGAAACTGTGTAACTTGTAATTTTTGCACATCTGAGGCTGGCAAGGCTAGTGCCAAGATACTGTTTGATTTAGTTCTGTGTGTTTCATCTCACCTCTGAAGAAGGAGTAAGTGGATTAATGTTAGGGACCACTGATGTTTGATTGTGTGTGTTGCTTGGTAGAAGAGTTCAGCTGATTGCACTGCACTTGAATTTTATAGTTTATAGTAACTGGCAGAGTGCTCTGAGCTGGTGTCAAGGCACTTTTTATCTAATCTAAATCAAAATAAAATAACATAACACATAACGAGGTCTGTGTGACTTTGGGACTGAAGATCTCCCAGGGAGCACTACAAGGAACATTACTGTGCTCTGAAGCAAGTAGTACACTTTTGAATGGTGTAATAAATAATAATAAAGCTATTATTTTTTATTCTTCATTTGGGGTTATTGCTCTATTTTTGAACTTTAGCAGTTTCAGATTTAATTTTTTTTCCTCTGTCAAGCCTTTTACTTCAGACTTGTGCTAATGCAACTGTACTTACAAAGACCTGCAAAATTCCACTGTCCACAAAACAAAACCCAAACACAAAGCTGAATAATTATTTCATGGTTGACAGCAGTCAATGACTTATCATCACATCAGGTTCAACAATTCAGAAAACTTGACAATATGTAAGTTATGAATTCTAAGGATTAGTTAATGTTTCTGCATATATGAAATCACCTGGATTTAAGGCAACAGATTTCCTTAATACTTACTTAAGCAGAGTGCTTAGGACACACTTAAGACAAAATAAAGCCATTAGAAAGCAATCCAGCATAATTCATTTGAAAGGAGAAGGTCTGAACCAGTGACATTTTCTTCCTTACATACAGAACTTAAAGGATAGGCATTAAAGCCAAGTTCCTTGTTTTGTAGTTACCAGGCTTGGGAGAGGTGATAGTCCTGAAAAGGACTCAGTGGCATAGGAAAGTTGCTGGGGAAAGAGCCACAGAGAAAAAACACCATTTATCCAAGGATAAATATCCAAGGACTGAGTGAGGGAGAAAGAAGCAGAGAACAGGAAAGCAAAATTTTCCCTGATTCTGAAAAGTGCAGAAGCAGGGATCCCAAGTTTTTCAGACAACCCTGATCTGAACGAAAATACTTACAATTGTGTTAGGAACTGAGGCCCATAAAATTATGGATCATGGAGGGTTATGGTGGGTTTTAAAAAACTTTTTACATTTCATTTGCTAGAAAGCACAAACTACTTGTGTTTTGGCATCTGTACAAGTTCTAGAGGTTTCTATGTGTTTCAGCGATTATTCATCCCCTGTCTAATAGCATGCAATGTCTTTAAAATGAACCAGCTAACAGCAGTGAACTCTAGGCTGCTTCTTAGGTAAGAGGAAGTTATACTGCCCAGAGACGGTGTTTCAGCCTGACTACAGATAACAAGATACTCCTCCATTTCACATTTGTTAACGTTTGAAAATTCACATTATCTGTGCCCACTCTGAAGGCTCACAGTATAAGAATTTTAACCAAAAGCCAGTATTCTGCAGAAAGAAATGGCATAGCAGGCAACCATGCTCATTACTCTCCCCATGATAAGACCACAAAATAATTTCAAGTTCATTGCACAATTATTTTTTCCCACATAAAGACCATTGTGGAGAACTCCATGGACCTTAAGGGAAAAGAAGAATAAAGACTGCAGTCAGGACTACAGAGACATAAAAGCCTGGTGTAAGCAGATAAACTATGCCTTTCATTCTGGAGTTCTAGCTCAGCTTTCATCACCCAACACCTCAGTACTCCATGCACATCTGCTCAGCTGGCTGCTCTGGTAGGTCCTGGCTATCTGGGCAGCTATGAATGAAGCCCTTTCCGCTGACACTTTGGTACTTCAGATATGTGCCTCCACGAGTACGTGCTAAGGCATCCCAAAGTGCCTATTCTCAAAAAAGCTCATGCTTTTCCTGTATCAGAGGTAGAAAGTTGTAACACTGAAAGATGTCACAGTAAGTGCACTGAAGGCTGACGTCCACTTGAGAGAGCACAAGAAATAACAACCAAGACTTTTCATACAGTCCAAACACGTTTCCTCGGCTCTGACAGAAGAACTTCTCCCATCATTATTAAGTCCTTCTCAGGATTTGGCATGGACAACACATGTTAAATTACATGTTATTTAGTTAGAAGAGACTGTTTCAACTGGAGATGCCAATCAACCATGGGGCTTGGACTTAGTCAATACTAATCGCACTTAGGAACTTCAGTGTGTTCTTTAAGTACTAAATTTGTGTTCAATTCCATTGCTGTTAAGGGTACTTAAGAACACATTAACATGGTTTATTGAACCCAAACCCAAACGATTCAATTCCACTGCAGGTCAGCCTTACTTGAAGAATCACATTATTGCCTGCTGTTCATATACAGGAAGATGGCTTTCCCAGTGTCCTTTCCTTGACCAAAATACCCCTCCTACAATCAGTGGATTCAGAAATTAAACATATCATACACAGAAACCCTTCACCCACAGAACACCAGACTTGCAAACTGCATTGAGTATGCTTGGCCAGGTTTTGACAGCAGAGGGGCTCCAGGGGTGGCCTTTGTGTGAAGCTCCTGGAAGCTTCGCCCATGTCCTAGAGAGCCAATGCCAGATGGCTCCAAGATAGACCTGCTGCTGGCCAAGGCTGAGCCCATCAGAAACAGTGGTTGCCTATGGGGCAACCACAAAGATGGAGTAAGAAGTTACTACACAGAAGCAATTGTAGCCAGAGAGGAAAGGAGTGAGAACATGAAGGGAACAACCTTGCAGGTACCGAGGTCAGTGCAGAAGGGAGGTGCTCTAGGTACCAGAGCTATGATTTCCCTGCAGCTGTGGGAAGACTGTGGCGAGGTGGCTGTGCTCCTGCAGTCCATGGAGGTCCACAGGTCCATGTGGAGGAGCATATGCCAGAGCAACCGGATGCCCAGGGGAGGCCGCGACCCTGTGGGGAAGCCCACACTAGAGCAGGCTTGCTGGTGGGATTTGTGATCCCTGTGTAGGGGTGTCACCCTGGAGCAGTGTGTTCCTGAAGGACTGCACCCCATGGGAGGGACCCATGCTACAGCAATTTATGAAGAACTGCAGCCTGTGGGAAGGACTCTCTTGGAAGAAGACTGTGGAGGACTGTCTCCCATGGGAGGGACTCCACATTGAAGCAGGAGAAGAGTGTCAGGAGCAAGGAGACCACATGTGATTAACTGACCACAACCCCCATTCCCTGTCTTCCAGCACCATTATGAGGAAGAAGGGAAAGAAAATCAGGAGTAAATTTAATTTGGGAAGAAGGTGGAAAATAAAGTGGGTTTTTTAGATTGAGTTTTATTTCCCATTACCCTACCGTAATTTGATTGGTAATAAATAGAATTAGTTTTCCTCAATTGAGTCAGTTTTGCCTGTGACAGTAATTGGTGAGTGACCCCTTTCTGTTCTTGTCCTGACCCACGCGCTCTTCATTATATTTTCTCTCCCCTGTGCAGCTGAGGAGGGAAAATGATAGATCAGCTTTGGTGGACACTTGGTGTCCAGCCAGGGTCAAGCATCCACTGAAGTCAAACACTTACAAGTTTGGAAATGTGAGAATGATGGTGTCCTGTTCAATCTTTGCTGTCATTCCCTTGTGTCTGCTGACAAGATCATTAACTACATGATCTTTATTGCTTTATTTCCAAAGAATATCAGCATCACTGTGTGCATAGGATAGACGGTGATCACAGCTATTTAGCAGGTTGTTTCAGCTCATCATTCTGTTTGGGACCACACATACATAACTCTATTATAAAAAAAAGACTTATTTATTCCCTCACTGGCCTTTGATGTTCATCACTATGTATTTTAACACAGCACAGGGATCAGTAACATAATTTTCAACGTCATTTAAAGGAAAGGTGGTACTATCAGTCCCTCTTTTAGAGTCAAGCAAGAAGTTTTAGAGTCCTTAACACTCACAGAAAATATCATTTTTGGATGCACAGCTGAGATGGGTCTGATACAGTTTTTCAACAAATAATCACCTTTTCTGCACTACAATTTTTCAGAGGACAGCTACATATGCAACAGGTATAAAATTAACATTTCTGTAATGCAGGAGTCTGCAAGTTGGAAATCCAGGAAATGTGGGGAAAAGTACTTAGCAGCCACTTGCAATATCTTTGCATTATGAACACCATGTAATGAACTTGGTGGTAGAGACAGAAACAATTCCTCAGGGCAAATCTGACTTCCTAAATTACAAAGTTGTCCCCCGCCTTCTTCATGACACGACTTCGAGTCTCTTAAATTAACTAAATGGAGAAAATGAGGAAGGGGCTGTGTTTCAGAAAGGGTTTGCAGTTGTACCATCAATGATGGCATCGTGATGCAGAACTGCAGGGAGCTGTTTATGTGCTGGCTGAGCAAATGTGATTCTGATAGGGATTCTCTAATAGGGGTGGTGAACAGTAAAAGACACCAGGTAAAGAAAAAGCATGAAGCAACAGAATGCAGGAAGAAATAGGGAAAGAAAATCTCAACATAAACATCCTTCTTGGAAACAGACGTGACTTTTTTAAAATAGCTTATTTTTTCAAAAGAAATATTGGCTCATTAGCTAGTTATGAATGTTGGTTTATTAGCATATTCAAAACAAGGGCCTGTAAGTCTTAAAATATTTTCTCATTTCCTTGTCTAGAATACAATAACTTTTTTTTGTTCGTTCTTCTCATTCCTTCTTTGCCTGTTTTGCATTGCTTTGGCAATATACATGCCTCTTCAAGAAAAGGACTAAAAATAACATTTCCCTCCTTTCCACTGGCAGCAGAGATGTAAGAAAATAATATCTTATCAGAGTGAGCACTGAGGGAAAATAAGATTTTATCAGGGACTTGGCTTGACGAAGATAACATGTTATCAAGAGGGGAACTTGGCAAAGATAACATATTATCAATATCAGGAGTAAAGCCTGGGGAAAATAATGTCTTAATACCTATTAGATTCTAAATAAGCCATCTGTGCTCTTGACAAATTGTTATTTTCTCCAAGTCCCATTCCTGTAAAGATGTTGTTTTTTTGGCAAACCACTTCTTTAGCAGTTGCGAAGCAGTGGAGAAAGAGCAGAAAAGGAAGCTCCATCTCCCCAAAGGTAGAGGGGTATTTTCTTGCTTTTCAAAAGCTTTGCAGGCAGGTCAAGACTGCCAATGTGACAGCCAGAGAGACTGATATGGGTAGACCCTGAAGGCGAATTGCAGGGAAATCTACAACACTCAGCAAGTACACTGCAAAGCATCCCATGGCAGGAGGAGAGGGTCAATGCCCCTTCTGTCCTCTGACCATGCTACTAGGCTGTGAGATGTTGCCTATAGGATTTTTGGCAAGCACACTTCTCTACAGAGGCAATGACTGGCTATCCCTTAGTAGTGACATTTTGTCATACAATCTCATTACAATTAGCAGTATACACGTGGGGTACAAATAAATGAGCCCTTTTAGGTCAGTTACAGACATAAATCCCCGTTCAGTTAGAGGTTACCATTCCCACAGCTTAAGCTGACCCAGAGGGTCACACAGTGCTTCTCACCTCCTGCAGTGCAGCACACTCAACTCAGCTTAAGCTGGTCTGAGCCAGCCCAACTGCCTCTGCCCTAAAGCATTCCCCTCTACCACCTCCACTACAGGGGTAGAGACAAACCACTGCCTGGTGGGTGCCTGTGCCCTGAAGCTGAAACCTTCTGCAAGTCTGTTATAAATCTTTAGAGTTTCAATCTGGATGAATTTAAATAAATTGTGGCACCTCTTAGAAAATGAGAAATCCAATTCCTAGTTGGATGGACTACTAAATGCCTTAAATGGCAGAATGTGGGTGAATGCCACTGGTTATTCATAGGAATGGGCAAGCAGGGAATAATTAGAAGGGAAGCTGTGGAGGGCCTGTAGGAGTGTGATGTGAATAATAAAGCACACTTAGGAAAAGGCATATGAATGATATCTGCAGGGTAAGTATTTGTAGCCAGCTGAATTTCCCTGGTGTACAGTAGGAGAGGGAGGGAAAACAATGGGATTTGTTAATCTGAAAATTTCCTATGGAGAAGCAGCATCTTTTTTTTTCATTAACCATTTGGATATCTTACACCCTGGTATTCCTCTCAGTTCAGGTGAGAGCTTTGTGTTAAGGTTACTACTGGCCCTGATACAGCAGAATGTATAATCAGCAGCAGGCAGGCATTACAGCTCTCTGAGGTAAAGCATGTGCCCAAATGTGTCACTGCAGCTGTATACACAGCACTGTGACTATCATTCATGGCAGTGGGATGTAAAAGACTGAAGCTATTCTATGTTGGATCCTGCTCAGTAATAAACTGTGGAAGAGATAGGAAGGGGAAAAGCCTAAAATACATCATTTCACAGCGTTTTTTAGAAGGACAGAAAGTACAAGAAATAAGAACATATAAGCTTAGAAAATATCTATATTTTTACAATTGTCACAGTAACCACAAGCTAGAGACAAGCATGCTCAATGCAAGTCTAGTAGCAGTTAATTCCAATTCTGTTGCTGATGATTAGCCTCAGCTGCTCATCAATAGAGGCTCCAGCTGATAATTATTAAGTTAAACTTCTGAGCAGTATTTGCATATGTAAAGCACGCTTTCCCTGCTGAAGCAACAATGGATGCTATAATGCATTTCCTGATTGTACAGCTCTTGGATTTGGGGAACCTGGGCAAGAGAGTCTGCTTTGCATATCCTTCCTCACCCTCATCAGGCCAACCATTCAGAAGAAATGCACTTGCACACACTGGCATCTACAAGCGACAGTGGAAAACATTCCTAACCCTGCACAAGAGAAAAAAAATTCATTTCAATGAGAATAAGAATCATACAAAAGAGAGTTTGCACATTCCTCTAAACATTTACCTTAGCTTCCTTACAACCTAAAAACTGTGTAACAACTGGTCTGTGACAAGGTAGCCCGGTCACCTTAAAAGACACACAGTAACTCCAAATTTGGTCCATTAGTTCCCAGTGATCTCCAGATGTGGAAGAAAATTCAGTATCATTATGTGATTCTCTCTTAAGCTTTTTCTCATCTTACTTCCTCCAGATCAGAATTTTATTTCTTGAATGTGATACTTGGTCATCAGAAATAGCCATGCCTCCCTGATTAACTGTAACATCAAGAATACAGATAAACACACACCATGAGTAGATTACATTTATCTCTTCAGTTCTGCATGTGCTCATAATTCCATGACTGACAATGCATGCCCAGATCTGCTTAATACCCAAGGAGTTCAGAGGCACAGTCCCTTTAGGGATAATGAAACATGAAAAAGAACTGGGAAGACTTCTATGGAATCTATAACAAAACTGCCTGTGCCTCCATATAGCTACTCTATCACTTTGGTTTGAATCTACTGTAGGCTTACTATTAACATACCTGAATGGGTTTTTTAATCCAACAACAATTAATAGTAAAGCAAAAGATCTATTTATTTGATGATAAAAAATGTAAAGCAAAAGCAAACCAGAAGTTTGGCTTTAGTTAAAC
>VZTT01021079.1:21847-32486 GCA_013400855.1 Buphagus erythrorhynchus
TTCCCTGCCGAGCCCCCTGTCCCTTGCCGAGCCCCCTGTCCCTGCCGAGGCCCCCTTCCCTGCCGAGCCCCCTGTCCCTTGCCGAGCCCCCTGTCCCAGCCGAACCCCTGTCCCCGGCCGAGCTCCCTGTCCCTTGCTGAGCCCCCTGTCCCCGGCCGAGCTCCCTTGTGTCCTTTCCCTGGCGCCGTGGTCCCGCGGGAGGCAGCGGCCGGGCAGCGCCGGCGGCCGCCGCGGGTGCCTCCTGCCGGCCCATGGGGAGCGTTTCGCAGGGAATTTCAAAGGATATTCTTTCCCCCTCTCCCGGGGTGGGTAGTGGGAAAATTAAGCGCGGTTGGGTTTCTTATTTTCAGTTCCGAAGGTTTTGTTATTTTGAAAACCTGAAGAGCGACCATCAACCAAGTAAGTGAGGTTGTCGTCTCTCGATGGAATTTTGTGTCAATCTGAAACAAAAAAAAAGTTGGTTGGGTTTTTTTTGAGGGAACAGCGGTTGGACAAAACCTCAGACTGATTCCGCAGCCTTGGTTTGACCAGCACAACAAGTTCAAAAATTAATTCTTTGTGCACCTTTTCTTTGCATCACCGTGAGGCTCCACTTGTATCACTCATCCAGTAAGCTGGATGTGTTTTAAGAATAGTTTAACTCTGATAGAAACCAAGAGGTAGAAATACTGGTGCTTTAGAGTATCAGTCTTCTTCCTGACCTCTCCTTCCTTGACCATGCTATGGATTTGAAGATCATTTCAAGACCATTTACTTTGACAAAGGTAATTGATTTCTCCACTATACTGACTCTGTGACATCTGCGTTGAGAACTAGAAATACAAGAACTGTGTAAAACTTGGTCCCAGTGAAAATCTTTGCAGAAAATGAGTTGTTTTCATTATTGTAGTGTCCAATAGGAAAATCTGGGAACACTTTAGCTGTGCAAAGTACCTCCCCTACTCCCTCCCATTTTTCTCCCAAAGAAGTCATGCTTACGCCATGGCAGGGATCCCTGCTATTTCTTACCTCCACTTGCTGACCTGTGCCACGAGTAGGGTGACCTTCTCTAAGGGCATTATTCCTCTGCTAGGGAGCTGTCTCTGTCCCTCTTAGTCCTCTGCCCCATACCATTCAGTTGGCTACAACCTCACTTTAGGAGTCACTTAATGCTGTATATGCTTGTTGGTGTGACAGAATTAACCAATTTCTTGTTGGTATGGTCCCAGAGAGCACTCAGTTTAGCCTGTACTCAGTAATAGCTGTTACCTCTTTCAGGTAGGCTAAAAGCATTTTTCTTCAATGAAAATTTCAGTTCTGCATTTCCAAGCAAGCAAGTAACTTGCAGAGCTGCCAAGCCATGAAATACAGATCCCTGGCAAAGATGATTCTGAAGAGTTAGTTTATTTTTGGACATGAAGACACAACTTATGATGAAATTATGCTGTCAGAAATAGTTTTCTAGTTTCCACTAACTCAATTTATAGTTAAGTTATACTTGAGACAAGTATATAGAGTTGAACAGAGTTAGGTCTGTGAGAATCTTGTCTCATCTCCTAAATGCAACTTGCTGGTAACTGGAAGGAGGACCCTGATTCTGTATCTGTTACCTACCAATTAGGCTCTCTAGAAGATAAGACTATATGGATTTTTGGCAGAGCAGAGATGACTACATGCAACTATATATATTAAAATATGGCACTGATGAAAGATGTTATGGCATATCTAGGGATGGTTTTCAAAAGCTGATATGTATGATCATATTTCCAAGCCCAGAGGCTTGGAAAAGGTCAGTGAATCTCCATAGGGAAGGTGGAAAGGCAAGTTTAGAAGGAAGAACAAGGAGTATGTATGTTTGTGTAATATAGGTTCTGGAAATGTTCTGGAAAACATTTCTTAGATTTGAAACTTACCTATTCATATATCATGTTTTCTTCACTCTGTCCAAACAAAACATGCTGAGGTTCTGGCTTCTATTATGTATCAGTTGTTGGAGAGCTCTGATGGGCAGCTGAAGCCCTCCTCATCTTTTGTCTGTCTAAAGAGAAATGTGACAGTGGTATTGTCAAACCAATAACCCACATCTCCCTTGATTTGGGTGCCACACGAGGTGGTGCAGAAATCTGGCTGTGCTATAAGGAACACCACTGAATGCCTTTGAATGAGAACATCAGGAAGGACCTTCAGTCTGGGAAGCTGGCTCAAACACTGCTCCAGCACACGTGGCCTTCATAGAAGAGGTTTTTATATCTGAATACTTGTGATAAAGCAGGGAAAAAAAAGAAAAGAAAAATAATGATATTTTAACTGGCATGAGAGACAACTGATGCAAAATAGCTCTTACGAAGGTACTTTTTAAAGAGTAGCTACCCTAATATAATCATCAGAAATGACTTGTTGCTGGAGGCTTAGTTCTGTGCAGCATGTCACTCTTCCTTTCTTTTTGTTGCTTTTTGTATAATGAATGTGACTGCTGTCATCCAAATTGTTTACTGCATGAAAGATACATTCTTGCTTGTGCTGAAGTCTCCAGAGCCATCCCCAGTGCAGTGCAAGGTGATGCACTTCTTGTCCAGTGTATGCCACTGTGAAAGATGAGGCATGAGTCACTTCCCTGGTGGGTACTGATGACTAACTGCCTCTCCTTCGGGAGCAAGTGTGGAGCTGCCACACCAGCAGCTGGGCACACAAGGAATCATCACCTCAAATCAGCTCTCTGATGATTACATGATGTAAAAGCAGTTTATTAAGTTACAAGATTAAAGACATTTACAACTCACAAAGGAGGAAAGCTCATAAGAAGGTAATAAGAGAAGGAATACTTAATTTCGAAAGAGTCTTCCTAAAATTGTGCTGCTTCTGAAATGTAAATCATAAGAGATTTGTATACAAGATTTCACAGTGTGTCATGTAAGGCTTATTAGGATTAAACTATAAAAACAATTACTTGTATAAGATTTTCTTAAAGAAAACCACCTTCTTTTAGAGTACATGTCACAAAGCTCTTTAGAAATCTCTTGCTTTATTAACAATATGTAGCAGAGACTTAGAATTACAAATAGGTACAAAATGTTCAGGGTACTTTTTGTGTTGTAAATGGTCTGGGATTAACGTGAAGTATTTAGTTTTCAACTTTTCAACTGAGTCTATATGAACACTTTGAAGAAAAAGGAGAGAGAGAGACAGCAAACCAGGCCTAACTTCTACCCTTGCAATAAAATTTCCCTTAAAATTGCTTTGGAAATTCTGCCTTATAGCAATGGTGGATTTACACTTGGTACAAAAAAGCAACATCATGGATTAAAGGTTTTGAACTGCTCTTTCCAGCTCCCAAGTCATGCCTGTGGTCCTGATCTTGACTATTTGGGTCGCTTTCCCAAAATTTTGAGAAAGTTTGGCTCATCAAAATAACATGTTTTTAAATGTAAATACTCCAGTTCTGTGGAAAATTTTCTGATGTACAGATGCATGTCCAAATTTTGGTTGGAGGGAGAAGAATGTGGTGGTTCATGTCCATAGCTCACACTTGGGGAAACCCAAATTTAAGACTAGGAAAGCCAGTCCGGTTTCACAGAACAGTTTTTAATTATTACTCCTGCATTTTTATGGGAAAAAATGAAGTTTCAAAGAGGGGATAAATGTGTGCCATTTATGCTGCAGTATTTCAGATATTGTGTATAAATACCAAAGGCAATGAGAGGAAGATGAAAAGTATTCCTTTTGTCTGCTAGTACTTTGTTAGCAGTGTTCAGATTTCAGGCTGGTCATTATGTTTTCAGTTTGATCTTGAGAGGCAGTGGTCATGAATAGGGGCAGGGGTAGAACCACAACTCCCCCGCCGGGACGGAAATCTCTTCCCAATTGAAGCCCATGACAAAACTCCCATCAACATCAAAGCAGAAAGATTTCAAGCACAGCAACCTGAATGCATCTGAAATCCACTGTGGGGCAGCTTGGAAAGGTCAAGGTTTTTTTCAAAGATTAGAGGGAAAAGAAAAAGCCTGAGAGCAAATCATGACTAGCATAAAGAGAAGAGGAAGTTGGCAACTAAGGTCATTGCTAAATCTGTGTTTATTAAGGAGGCTAATTTTTTGTGAAAACTGATGCAGGCATTCATCTCACTTAGGTGTTTCTTATTCAAATGAGAATGGGATTATTTTTTTCCTTGGTTTGATGTTAGGGGAAGGAATATATAAGATTTGGTTGTCACAAGTGGTATCTGTAGCACTGTGGCTGTTTACTTAACCAGCATATTCTGCAAAGAGAAGACAGAATTTCCCAGATTACCTGCTAAAGTTTGTATCTTATTTATCTCGTAACTTTCGACTTACATGTGTTTGTGTTATAACAAAACCAAACCAAACAACAAAATATTTGTCATCACAAAGTGCTTAAAAATTTATTTAAAATATTTTAAAACCTTTTGCAAAGGAGATACTGAAAGGGAAATAAAACATTTTGACATTAATTTACTGCTTGCTCAGTAGGTACAGAAGGACTATAATTTATAACTTTGGTATTTAAATCTAGTTGTGACATAACATGGCTTTAGTGTTCAAAAATAGAAAAATAACCTTCCACAATTATATTTTTGCTCCTTTTTTTCCATGCAGGAGCAAATCCAAACCCTATCAGATATACAAAGTCCGTGAACTTTAAGGAGTTTATTGTGTTAAGGAGGCATAAATTACTTCATAAAGCCACAAATGAACTCGTTAAATTAATGTCTGCCTTATGAGTCCCTAGGGAGCACAGAAGCAGTGTAAGGCATGCTCTCCTCATGGATGAGATGGGGACTGACCAGCGTGACAGATGTCAGGAGGCTTTTAGGAGAGGAGGGTGGGCTGCTGGGAGAGCAGATTCTGCTGCCCTGGAGCAGCTGGTGGTGCTTGGGGCAGGCTAGGATGGAGCCTGAGCTTCAGGGTGCTGGAGAAACTTCTCTATCAGGCCCTAGTAAGTTAGATTTTGGGAGAAGGATGGTGGTTAAAACAGATAAATGGAAGTGCTGTGGTTTTCATTCTAGCTTCTCCAGCTTTTTTTTGCCCACTTGCTTACCTGTTGCTTTGCAATTTTTACTCACTTATTTGTATGCTGAGGTTGCTCTTGTGCTGTTCATGTCTTCACTGTCAAAACAAGCTAAACTGCACCATGAGTTTGTAACTACTTATGCAAAAGCAGACTTGCATCACTATTTTCCTTGTTGCTTCCTTTTGTGTTATCTTTCAGTTTCTTGTTTGTAAGTCACTGGCACAGAAAGGAATCGGGGACAATTATGGATATAGCAGCACATCTTAAGCTGCCCAGGGCCCTAAAACTGAGTTCACAGCAAGGGTTCATCTCCCTGAATTCTGTAACTCAAAGGTTACTTGTCAATTTTGATGTTTGGCACTGAAGGATGTTTTAAAGTATTTTTTGGTACAATTAATGTATTTTAAACTGTAATTGTTTTTTCATATTAAAATATGAATTTTCAAGAATTTATATTTTGGGTTTAGTAATTTCAAAGGTAAGACTTTAGCAGGATGTAGAGTCATCAGAATTTGGAATCAGTTGAAGCTACACTGCCAGGGTACAAAATAGGCTTATTCTCTTGAATTACCTTTTGAATGTGTTCTCAATAGATTGCACTTCTCTGTTGCCTTGAGCATTTGATGTGAACTGATATCATAAAAGGCGTCTTATTGTTTTTGATGAGACTAACACTAATATCAAAGGATGGCATCAAAAAGGAGAGTGTCAGTAATTATTCAGGTGTGCCTCTCTTACCTGTAAAGACAGCAATAGTATGAGCTGTGTTCCAGAGAGCTCACAGCTTAAGCAAACCTATGTCTTGATTTCAGTTTGGGACTGACTGTGTACAGAGATGATTGATAATCAGTTGTTGGATAAATGAAGATTTATAATCCTGTCAATAACAAATGGTCTGAAGGCTCTGGCCAGGGGTCAGCTCCCTGCTCTGTGTCATGGCAGTGAAGCAGGTGTGCCAGGCAGAATAGTGCAAGCACTAAAAACTCAGCTAAAACTGAGGCAGAACTGATGAATTGGCTTAAGTGAAAGGAAAAGAATAGGATGTAGAACAGAATGTAAGCTTTAATGTTCCATAAATATTTTATTAGAATGCTTTGCTGTGTATTTTTAGTTTCTCTTTTTGTAAACACTGGCGAAGTATAATGAAATATATTAAATAAGAGCTATTTAATATTTTATGTTTATGTTAACTCTCATGTTTATTCAAAAAAAAAAAAAAAAACCAGATTACCACGTAACATTAGGAAATTAAATAGTAAAATTTATATTTTTCACTTCTGGAATTACTGCAAGGAACCATTCAAGGGATCTGAGGCCAATAATTTTTGAGAGGGTTTGGGCATGGTGTTGTTTAATATATACAGCTGAAGTGTGATCTCTGTCTTTATAAACAGTCTTTTAGCTCTGTCTTCATGCTTTCTTCTTTTTTTAAATCTTATTCTAGTCAGAACTAAATTCCAAAGTTCAGTGTTGTTTATCCTTAAAGTGCAAAGAGGAATGGGCGGTGAAGAGCTCTGTACTATCATGAGGTAGTATTTGCTTTGAAATTCAGGGGCTGTTTTTGTATTTTGCAGACAAGATTCTAATTCCAGGACACCGCTACATGCAGTTAAATCAGTGGCAGATTCATGACACTGTGAGTAGGGATTCTGCTGATCTTCTTCTGCATGGTCTTCATACCGGCCTAAAAACTGAGGTGAACTTCTGGAAAGCAAGAAAAGACAACATTTTACTTAAAAATAAACAGGTAAGAGATTTCAGGTATCATTGCAAACATCAAGGAGAACTTTCTTTTGGATTGCCTTGCTCTATGCACTTTGAAAAATGAGGTGCCAAAACGACTTTATGTTGTTTTTGTTTTGCAAATAGTTTATAGTGGTTTCCCAAAGTAATCAGGATTTGCATAAATTACAAAAGAAAAACTGAGTTTAGCATATGATGAAGTTGAAGATAATGTTAAGGGGTTGAATAGCTGTAATGGATTCTGTTGTTCTTGTCCATCTCTTCTAAATTTCTTCCTACGACATTTCTTACACTATGGAGAAAATTAGTTTGAGAACAAAGTTGATATTCAGGAAATTATTGCCAAATTTGGCCATGAATCAGACCATGTGGATTAATGATAATAATCATAGCTTGTTACAAGCAAGATAGCTCTTTTTAATTGAAAAATATAGGCAAGGTTACTTACTTCCTAAATGTGAAATGTTGTTGGGAGCTGTGTTTAATTTTTTTCTTTTTGCTTGTTATTCACGGTGTTGTGATATCATGATGCCAGGTGAGTGAGAACTGTGAAGAATCCAGTTCATTCCCCACTTTTTGACCTTTCCAAGGATTTCAACCAGCATGTATCAGTCTTTATTTGCTAGTAGGCTTGTGACATATTTATTCATTAATTTTCTGAGTGTACTTGTAAGTTCTATATTTTTGACAAGCAACTATGATCTTCAACTGTTTCCTTTCTCTTTTGTAAAATTATAGCTTCAGTGTTGTCTGGATAAAAAAAAAAAAAAATCAAGTTCTTAAAAGCCAAAGAAAGCAGCTGTTATTCTGCTTTTCAGGACATTTTCAAGAAAGTAGAAGATGGTAAGGGTAGAGTGAGTGAGATGTATACTTTGTGTTTATGTGTGTAAGTGTAAAAAAGTAATCCATAATTTGTCTTAACATGAGAGTTTAAGTCATGGTGCTAAGTTATGTAACAGATGAAGGAGCTTTTTGTGTGCTGAGATGGTCCATTATTTGTTTGTTTGTTTCAAACTTTATGTGGATACTTTTCCCATCATAAAAATAGGTGTGAGAGAGAGAAGTAGCAAAATCAATTAGTATTTTCACTTTTTTCAGCATTGTTTTTGATACTTTAGTTGCAGTAAATCTGTAGATAGATAAATTCTACTGCTAAAAAAATTAAGGCAGTTAGCAATAAAGAAATAATTAGCTAATATAATACTTTGTATATAAAATTAAACTTTAATGAAATATAATGAGACACCTGCTTCTTCTATAATGTTATTCAGTTTAGGAGACAATAGTTCTGCAGAAAGCTTACACTTCCAAATATTTTTGTACCTATTTTAGTCCTGGTTAAAGATCACTGATAAAGGTTTGTAATAAAACTTGAAATAGTCACATGTTTACAATTTTTTTTTTTTAATGCCCATGTTAAAATTTTGGGTTGTTGATGGAAGTCATAATTTTGTATTAATGGAGTGAAATATAGTGAAACAGGTTTTTTGTTGATGTATCACTAGAAAAAAAGACTGAAACTTCTATATTTCATCAGGTGTCTTTAATTAGCCAGTAGTCTACAGTGACAGAATGAAAAAATTTCAGGTCTCTTCTAAAGTTTTGAAGCCAGAGATATGTGGAACACCTACCAGGTGATGGAAAGAAAGCATTGCTCACCAGGACCTTGCCACCTGTACAGCCTGGCATTGCTCTACATCTCTCATTTTAATAAATTTTTGAGCAGGAAAAGAACAGGTCTGTGTTGAACAGAGATCAAAACAAACTGCTTGTGTGAGTCTGAATTTTTCCCAGATCCTCCTATGCCAGCAGGAGCCCAGAGCTGGTGTGTCATACCTCCTGCTGAAGGGCAAAACAGCAGAAATTTCTACAGTCTGTGAGAAAGAGTTGTCAGTTTGTTAAACTTCCAGCTTGAAGGAAGCGTGAAGTCCTTTTCCCCTTTGATTAAAAAACCCAAGTCATCAAACATAACACCAGAGGTTGGAACACAGCTCTTTTTCAGAATGTCAGGATGCATTTGGTGTCAGATTGGTCAGGAATATTAACTGATACATAATTAGACCTCTGGTGACCAGACCCGGCTTGTCCAACATACATCCTGTTTAAAATGGCTGCAGACTTCAGACTTATTTTCCTTTCTTTCAAGGTAGCAATTTCACATTTCCATGACCTAGGCACCTGTGATGATTCCTGCTTCACCTTTGCCTTTGGTTGGCATCATTGAGAGGAGCTACAGGCATTCTACAAAGGTGTTGAGCAGCCTTGGCTACTAGAAGTGGAATGGAAACCATCACAGCCACTTGATGAGCCTTCGTGCAATTTCAGGAACAATTCTTAACTGTAACATGCCACTAAAACCTGCATGTCTTTCTATTTTAAGTAAATAATTACCTTGCATTCCTCATTGAGTCTTGGTTAGCTTGGAAATGATCTTCTTTTAAGCTGAAGTGCTTTTTCTGTTTTATATTTTTACAGCACTTGTAAAAGCTCAAGATATTGATCTCTATCTGACACCACAGGAAAAATACATTCAGCTCTTTTGGAAGATGAAATTCCCAAATTTATTCCCACCTTTATTTTACACCATCTGCCTGATATGGAGCCACTGTGAGTTCTACAGCACGCCTGCGTGAGTCATAGTCACAACCTACATATTGCTCAGGTAACTTTAAGTAAGGGTTGTGAACCACCTAAGTACCTAATAAATAAATGTTACTTGATACACAGGACACTATTAAAAAATACATGGATTTAATCTGTCTTTGAGCTGCCTCATAAACACCAAAATTACATTACAGATACTTTCAACCAGTTTTAGATTATTAACTTTGAAGATGAGATGAATAAATTGCTGTCAGATAGTCATCAGCCCTACAGGTACTTTGTACTTAAGAACAAAATATGTTTCTTGTCTAATGAAACAAATTCTCTAGAAGCCATATAACCTTTTCAGGATGTGCTGCTGCTCCTTGCTCTCCTTTGTTGGTATAAGTTTGTTGCCTCTTATCACATTTCTTAGTAGGTATTTCTGTCTGTAAATTTCAAAATGCAGGTTAGAGCTGCACAAGCCAAGAACATATGGGCTTTGCAAACAAGCTGTGAATGCCCTGCCTTGAGGCACTTTTTGTGGTCAATAATCTTTCCCCATGCTTCCACTGAAACCAAGTGTACTGCTGGGAGTGTGAGCACTTTTAAATGTTGGCAAGCAAAGACATTCTGTAGGGTTCACTGTTCTGGAGCGTTTTGTTGGTCAGGAAGTAGGAGAATTACACATTATATATGCATGTGTGCTAGGTTTGATTCCAGGGTTGGGGAAGCCCTCTTCTGCAAGTTTACTAAATGATAGGATCTAAGAGGGCTTGTATTGCCATTTCTGTATTTGCACAATATATGCTACTGGAGAATTAGTACCCAAAAGCTATGGCAGTGTTATGTCAAGCAGGTGAATAAATTTCCAAAATCACTTTTTCTGAGAGGAAGAAACTCCCTTTACTGTGTCATTTTCTGATTGTTCACTGTACAGAAGATGATAGGTAACAGTCAGTCTAGCTGGGCACATTGAGGATGCTCTGGGAGCACCTCAAATGTGAGCATTGCATTATGAGATAATTATAAAACTAGAATCATTAGAGATAAAAATTTTAAAATATAATACATGTTGTGTTTATAAATAAATTGAAAAGTAACTTTTTGACCATGTCACGACCACATTTTGAAAAGTAACTTTTAAAACTTTTTTTTTCTGTGGTTCATTTATTTACATTCTAGTTTAGATTATATCTTTCACCAAAAATATTTTCAAAGAAGAAACTGAAGAAGCATTGGAGCATGTGAAAACAGCTGAAACTACCTTAAAAAGCTTTAAGGATTTATTCTTTAATCACAGAAA
>VZTT01021084.1:13810-28692 GCA_013400855.1 Buphagus erythrorhynchus
CGAGGGGGGCCCTGGAGGGGCTGCCCCGGGCACGGGGGGCTCCGCTGGGGCTGGCGGGGGAAGGCCACGCCCAGAACGGAGCGCCTTCCCTCCCGCGGGGAGCCGGTGCCTACACGGGGCAGCGGCCGTCAGAGCGGTCGGGTGAACTCGCTGAACCTCGGGTCGCGGAAAAGGCTGGGCAAAGAGGGGCGCTTCTGCTCTGCCTGTAGGTCTGGTGTAGGCTTTTTCTTAGGAAACTGGTGAGGAGAGGTGAGAAACACATCTCTGTGTTTCAGTTTCTTCTTTGAAAGTACAGCGCTGATTGACACAGGAAAAGTATATCCTCTTCTATTTGCCTTTTTCAGGAAAGAAAGACGATCTAGAGCCGTAGGGTGGACTAATAGGGGGACCCAAAGAGTCTGAAAGTTTGACTGGGAAGGAGAGTGGAAGGGATTATGAGAAGGAACAAGGGAAACATCTTAAGAGGGAAACCGGAAAGTTATTCATTAGAACTAGAGGGAGGACAGAGAATAAGGTTACCGGTACAGGTGGCAATAGGAAAGTGACATGATTACATTTATTGCAGAGAAACCAAGCATTTCCGGCAAACCAGGTGGTGCTTTCCTTAGCAAGGGTAAGGTTTTATGAGCTGATAATGAGAAATATTGTTTGAGAAATTCTTGTGAGAATCTGTATGGTTTGTGCACAAAGTAAAATGAAGGATTTGCCAGGAAGGGCTACGCCTGGAGAAGGCTTACCACATATTAATTCCTACCACATATTTTAGAGCCAATTGGGATTTCTTTTGATACCTATCAAGTGTATGGCAAAGAATGCACTAGCAAATTTTCCTCTGTTCCCTGAACTTTTTAAATTAGTAGTGGTTACATAAAGGAAGGGATGCTCTAAGTTTCTAGGTCCACTTTGCAAAAAGTTGATCCTTTTGTTTTTGTTCTCTCTGTAGCCCTGAATGTCAACAATGATCATGAAAGAAACTTGTTAAAACCCTCAACTGAAAACACAGTAACACACTAATGAATCCCTCTGTTTGCTCAGGGACAGTCTGTCAATGCAGGTACTCTACAGAATCAGTGGAATACTTTCTTTGTATATTTAGAAGGGTTGATTCCTATCTTTCCCCTTAAAATGAGTATGCACTGAGGCTGCTTCTCCAGGAGCTATTTACCTTTGTGCACTATGTACTTCAACAGTGAGTTGGTCTAATTTAATCTATTTGCACTGAGGCAAATGCATTTTTCTTATGGTGCTGTTAGTTGAAACTACCATCACAAACTCTCTATGCCTCCAATAAGAACAATTCTATTAATTATAAATGCAGGCTATACTTTAAATATGCAGAGTTCAAGCTTCTCAAAATCCTTGTGGGAAAAATATATGCTTGCTTGTGCTTTAGGTAGCCAGTTTACTGTTACATTATTTTATTCTGCGAAGTGAGACTTTTCAAACTTCTTAAAGTTTTCTGCTGGTAGTGTTGAATATTAAAATATTTTCTTCTGAGTTAATTCAAACAACCCACCTTGATTTATAAAAGGTTCCAATTCAACAAAACACTCAAACATATACTGTTGACTTCAAACTTTGACAAAATATTTCTTAATTGTTATAAATGTTTTAATTCAGTAGTGTTTTAATTACCATTTTCTTAGTCTTTCCATATCATTACTGATATACTTACCTGCTTATTATATAAACCTAAACCAATGACTGTGTCCTATATTTAGAAGGTCTTCATGGTATCTTTTGACACTTCTGGCAGTTACAGTACATTGAAAGGTGAGACTTGTTTGAACATCTATTTTAAAACTAGAATCCACAGAATTTCTGTCTCAAATATTAATGTTGTTTATTTATATATGCCTCACATACCTGGATAAAATATCAAATAATATTGCTCGTAATTCAAAACATGATAGCTGGCAAGTGTGTGCCATATGCATCCAAAACTGATCTGCATCATTTATTTTCAGTAGTATTGGAGGATAATTGAAGTACATTCTTTACAAATGGAAAGCATCGGTGTGTTGAAAAAAGTTTTCACCAAAATATTCTAATGCCAATCTCTGATTTTCCTTACAACCAGCAATCTGGATATCTATTATATCTCTGGTTCAACCACGATTTAGGTATATATGAAAGTAAATCACTTGTATTTATGAGCTTGAGAAACATTTATCAGGAGTAGCCTGTGAGGCAAAAATGCTTTAAGATTACTGGAAGAAGATGCTCCTAATGTGAATCATGATGGTATTTTTTTTTTTTTCAAAAAATGGGGATAATTGAAAAACTTTGTATGTTGGGACAGCAAGAGATAAGATAGATCAATATTATAGACTATCTCAGTTTATTTACAGGCAATTTATACAATTGAATGCAAGATAATGTAGCTACTTCAAGTTATTCACACAGAGGAACCAAACTGCATATATGGGTGAAAGGATTAACTAAAGTGCTTTTTGGTGTGATAGCATTATTCTGGAATATTAAGACAAACTAATCATAATTGTAGTCATGAGAAGTTATTGTTATCATTTTGGTATGCCCAATCATAAACACATTATGGTTCAGTATGTTTAATCATTCTGTAAAAAGGCAGCTGACAGATTTGAAAGGTTTCTGAAAAGAACTACAGGAATGTTACAGCTTGGAATAGTTTTTTAATATATGATTAAACTTCATCTTGTAAAAAACTGAAAGGTCTTTAGACACATGCATGAAGTAAAAGCAATTGTGAAATCAAGGTAAAAATTTTAAAGTTTGAAATAATTACAGAGGTAGTGAATCAGCAAGACTGGAACCTGATAAAAGATTAATTCAGAACAGAAAAAGAATAATCTTACTTTGAAGCAATTAATGATTGAAATACCTAAAGAGGGAGCAAAACTGATCACCTTTAAAGTCTTTAGGTCTTGTTCAGTTGTATGTTCTGGGTTTGGTCCAGAAGCCACTGGGCAAAATCCGATGGTCCTTGAGATTCAGTTCAAGTCAGCCATGGCTTCAGTGTTAAAATATATGAATCTCTAAACCCAAAATGTTTTATAATGATATATTCAGCTACAGAGTTATTTACTTTCTTATAAGATTGGCTTCCAGACTGACAGTTGAAAACCACATATATCATGATGGTAAGGAATAAAGACCTCATGTATGTAGTCCTTACTCCACTTGTATTGCCAGTTTGTAAATTCTAGCATTTTAAGTGGGTGTTGTGATGGGATATGACATCACTGTAGTTTTAGATACTGGTTTTACTGAGACATGTTTGATTATGTTAATTAGTCTGGCTTTCTCAGTACACAGGATTCCCCAGGATGTAATTCATTCAAGTGTGAAACCCCAGAGGCTTTGACCTATTACTAAACACAAAACTACAAATAGAATAAATGTTTTTCGATAAACACAGTTCTAAAATAGAAAGGCTATTTTTAAAACATGACAGTAACTTCACAAAAAAGAAAAATTTAGTTGTTCAATATATCTCAACAAGCAAGAAAAGGCTTAGAAATGTATTTCAGTCTCTGAAAACAAAGTGGAGTCTGTATGAAATCATTTTCTGGACAGTTTTCTCTAAAATATATGTGTTCACCACAAGGCTGAAACATAACATTCTGAAAATGTGTTACATCAAAAGCAAGACTTGGGATAAGTAAAATAAATAGTTATATAATAGACAGTAAATAAACAGACTTTTTGTTTGGTTTGATGAACTGTTGGCCATTGCATTTAATTTTGGGGTGCACACAAAGAAATTGTTTCTAATTCATGGGTAATTAAACTTTCAGTCTTTTAACAAACTGTGAAACACCAGATCACATGTATTTTTATTCAGATATTTTTTCTTGTACACATTCTACCTTAAACCTTAATTCTCATAAGTCAGGTGGAGTTCCCGAGTTCCAGTGGCAACAGGTTTATCCATCGTGATCTTGAGATCTGTGCTAATCTACATGAGACACCAATATCTGGAGAGGTGAGTTATGGTAGTAACAGAAATGAAAATGACAATAAATGATCTCTATTTTACTCTTATTGTAAGATCTCAGTCAATGTTAAGAGTTATTTCAGTGCAATTTGTAAATTTTATTTCAGAGTAATAATATATCACATGAAAACCCTCACCTCTTGTAAATAACAGGTATATGCATAAAATACCACCAAGTTGTCTGATATTGAAATATAAAATTATTGTTAAATATTATTCATTATGGTTACCAAAAGTGTCTGTATGTATTCACTTTATAGGAAGGCAATTAAGCAAGGATGTAAATACAGTACAAGTTTGTACTCCAAAAATAGTCATCACTGAAAAGAAGTTCTGAGGTGTACCTGATCTGTTCTCTGTAGTGTCTTAACTACCTTGGAGCAAGATCTGATCTTCTCTTTATGTGCTTATAATTTCTGTTAGAAAATAAGAATCAATGGGAACTTGCTATTTTCTCTGTTTTACAAGAAGAAAATCAGAACAGTCTATAAAGAGGGTCGAAATGCCTATGAACAATTGTCTGCACAGTTCAGTCAAAAGCAGAAAGATTTCCAAGTTAATTTCATACTTTTTTATTAGCTCTATTAATTAATCAAGGGTAGATCCATTTAACTCTGCTTAGCTCAAAGCACGAGAGCTGTTCTGCTGGAGTCAGCGGCTCTGGGACTGTTCTGCTGGCTCAAACCTCAAGGGAGACCATTCCTGCTAGTTAGTGAGTGTTCCTTTTTTTTATTTAATTACTCCATGTTATCATATCAGAACAATTCTTAAATATCCAGAGCAGCCTGCTGTTTTCCCACTGTGAAACTTTCATTGCTTCTGTTTGCTTGAGTTTTTTTTTTTTTTTTAATTCACTCATGGGATAGTTTTGCATGCAAAAAAAAAGTAACAGAGAATCATATTGTACTTGTGCAAATTAACTTCCATGGATTTTGATGCTAGAAATAGGATTGCTTGCATGTGTAAAACATCGTACGGGTTGAGACCATTTTTTAATATAGTTGAAAATCTATGGGTCTTGTGGTGAGCAGACTTATTATGAGGACACCTCAATGCTTTCTATTTTAGGCTGTGCTGTTTTTTGTGCTTAAAGAAGGGGTTTAGATAGATATTTTTGAAATCTGTTGGAGCTGGACTGTCTTTGTTTCTATTGGAGTATGGTACATTAAAACGTAAAATAAACCCACCAAACCACCAAACTCAACTGCTTTCTAAAAAGCACTTCTCAGGGCCATGAACAGATGCAGCAAAGTCATAGTGACAGTGGTGTATATAAAAAGAGAGAAATTAAATCTGGGCACCCAGATTTTCTTATCCTGCCTTACTTTACAGTATTTTTCTTGTTCATCTTGAGAGTATACAGATTTTGCAGTATGTCCTGGGAGCTAAGAAACACAAGTATGAATTTAGGGAGAGAATAAATGCTAAAGACATAGAATAGTGGAAAATCTCCTACTGATTGTTCTCTCTCTTGCTGTGGTTTGTGCTCAGCTCTGCTTCTACTGACTGTACACAACACATGTATCATAAGGATAAAGAAAGGACATAAATTTTGTAAGGATATTATATGCTGTATAAATGTTCAATAACCCTTTGAATTCCTGTACGACTTAAATAGGTTGCAGGGGATCCTTTATAATGATCTGGAAAGTGATTCCAAAGTGTAAGACCTAGGCAAGCTTAGTTTGGTAGCTGATTGTTTCTTTATAAACATTAATACTCAAAACTGATTCTCAGAGTTATGACTGAAAGCCAAACTATTTTTGCCCACTTTTTCATTAGTAGCTTTTCTTAAACACATTTTTACATCTATTGACCTATTTCAGCTAATTAATTTACTGTAAAATATATTATTTTTGTGATAATCAATTACATTACATTGGTATTATATTCACTACTTTTTATATGGAATGAGTGCTTGATAACATTTTGACTTGTTTATAAGGGCTTGGATGACTGGATGGATGACTCCATTTGCATTGAGGTGTAATAATGACTAGTATTAGGAAAAATGCAGATATATTTATTGGACTTCCCATGTTGCTATTATTTTGCTGTTTGGTTCATTGCATTCTATTAATTCTCAAATCAGTCTGCCTCCTAACATAAGCTTTTACTGTCTTGTTCCTTATTTCATGTTTGCAGTATCTGTCACACCTTTGAAAATGGTCATGTTTAATTATTTGATTTTTTTTCCCTTGAAACAAGCTGATTGTCTTTGGTTTTGCTCTTAGCTAATGCTTTCTACTTATACATCTCTAGCTAGTGCTGTTCATCACTGTAACACAGGTGTGGGAGGAAGCACATATGACTTGTAACATGACAAGCACACATGGCTTGTAACATTTTGTTGGTGTTAGTATAGCATTTCCTAAGTCAGTATTGGGTTTGTGCCTATATTTTGGAATTGTTTCTAGGAGCTGTTTGGCATTGTCTTTCTTTCTGATTTTACTCTAAATGAAAACTTGTTAGATAACTCTAGCTCTAAGCCAGGCACGAAAACTTTTCTATGGGCACTCATAATGTCCTCTGAAATTCAACTGTACAACTAAAGCTGTGGACTGTGTAGAGATGTGCTGTAATTTTTTGCCTAACAGTAGCTTGACAGTAGGAGAAGATGGTTTCAATAATTGACCACTGGGGATTTTTTTGAAGGTGTGCTACTCTTGGCTCTATCCAGCTTTTATTTGTGTGTGGCAAATCGCTTTATATGGGGAGGGGGTCTAGGAAAGCTTTGAGAGATGTAATTCTAAGTAGTTACTCCTGTTATGTTGATTCATTTAATGTGACTCTTTGGCCATTCTTTTAATGACTCTTTTTCTTAGCCTAATTCTTCTGGAAAGGAGGAAGGGGTGAGTCGATCTTGTATGCATAACTTAAATGGATATAGTTTGCAACTATTATGTAAGTCTTGAAAACATAAACTTTCGGTAATGATAAAGTTGTGCCACGCACTGTGCCCAGAGAGTTCTTCCATATTAGAAAATGGGAACAAATGAAATTCACCGACTTTTCAAGGTGCCCTGTTTAACATGTTTTAGGACAAGTTTGTCTGCCTTTTGAGGCTCACTTCTCTAGGAATGGCACGTGCAGCCTGCAGGGCTGTTCTTCAGCATGTGTGCTTTAAAGAGAATGCATATAGGAGTGCATATATGCATAGTTTTGAGAATATTATACATGAGATTGCACTAGATAGCATGGCCAGCAGGACAAGGGCAGTGATTGTTCCCCTGCATGTGGCACTGGGGAGGCCGCAGCTCGAATCCTGTGTTCAGTTCTGGGCCCCTCACTACCAGAAAGGCATAGAGGTGCTGTCCACAAAAGGGCAGCAAAGATGGTGAGGGTCCAGAGCACAGGTCTGATGAGGACTGGCTGAAAGACATGGGGGTGCTAAATCTGGGGAAAAAGAGATTCAGGGGGACCTTCTCTCTCTCTCTCGAACTATGCCACCTGTGGCAAGGTGGAGGTCAGTCTCTTCACCCGAGTAACAAGTGATAGGACAAAGGGAAATGGCTTCAAATTGTGTTAGGGGAGTTTTAGCTTGGATATTGGGAAAAATTCCATCTCTGAAAGGGTTGTCAAGCATTGGAAGTGGTGGAGACAGCATCCCTGCAGGTATTTAAAAGTTGTGGAGTTGTCACACTTGGGGATGTGGTTCAGTGGTCAATACTGGCTTATGGTCAGATTCATAAGGGTGATGATGCTATTGCTTTACATGATGCTATGAAATACTTAAGAGTTTCAACTTGGTTGAGCATGTATTTTATAATAACTTATATAAAATGTGGAGTTTAAGTTATATTTGGTGCTCAAGTGATCATTTGCAGGTACTTATTGAATTCATCATCCTCTTATCTACTGACAAGAAGCTATATAGCTGGGTATGATTCAAAGTCAACAGCTGTCTATGTAGAGCTATGAAGATTACTGTCCTGACCTGATCTGTGAATCTGATACCTGTGCAATGCTGCCTTCAAGTATCCATATCCCATAACTCATCTTTGGTTTCATCAGATATACACTTCATTGTAATCCTTTAAGGGGAAGGCCAGAGGAAAACTATTGGACTAGTGCATTTAGCACATTACTGTTGAATGTTGCAGAGAGCAGCATACATGTTTCTGAAGGTGGATTTTTTTTAAAGCAGAATATGTTAGTGTCACGGTGAAGAAGTTATTTCAGTAATAGCTCTCTATCAGATACTGACTGCAAAGTAGCACTTATCAAATATATGTTTCATCCCTTAAGATGTGATACCATGCATATTCCTTCTGGTAGGATTTTAGCTCATATAGGTTAGGTTGTTAACAAACAACAATAATAAAGAGACTTTTTTGCTTTTTATTTGTCTCAAAAAAATCTCAGATTTAAATGTTAACTGCTGCTCCTGTAACTTGTACATGCTGGAATATAAAGTGTTAGAGAAACAGTTTTTCCTCTCCAAATGTGCTGTAATCAAAGGGCTTTGCCTCAAAGCTACTCATTGAGTTTCCAGTGTATTCTTCATTTTTATGAAATCAATAAATATTAATTGATTAATATTAATTGATTGGTTAATCTATATCTAGTAAATTTTGTTCTAAAATCCCTATTCAACAGTCAGTATTTTATACACGTATGTGCTGATCATTCACATGATGCATCTCACCTTTAAACATCTGTAACAAACTGAATCTCATTGAACTGACTTGTAGCATTATTTAGGTGAATAATAAAAGTCTGAAACAGCAAGCTTGTTTTTATTTCAGATTATTTTTGCCAGTTTTCTGGTCCAGCATGGCAATTATTTTGTTCCTGGATGATCCAATTACAGAAATTTTGAACTCTGCACTCCTAGACGCTTCAACAGTGGGAGGTTAGAGTGATGGCCAGACATTTAAAGGAGGCTGGAGTGACTATCCTGCTCTGGTTATTGTCAAGTTGTAGGTGGGGGACAGATGTGACAGAAAGCTTGTACTACTTAGCTGTAGATAGCACACAGGTTTTTTTCTGTGTTATTAACTATTACATGCCTGAATCAGACTGTATTTGTGACTTGTGTGCACATGCACAAATACACTACAGCATATGCTTAAATATGACACAGCATTAAGTTTTGTCTTAAATATGATTCGAAAGAAACATTAAAGCCCCATCTTAAATTAATGATTGAAAATGTTTATACCATAATTTTACCTTAATTTCAAATACTTATTTTTTATTATCTCTGTTAAATTATCATTTAGTGGAGACAATGTTAAAATTTTTAAGTCGCTTTTTTGACATAACTACAACATAAATTGGAAGACACTTGGGAAGTATAAAGTGATAATGAATCATAAAAACATTCTATTTTAGTGATATATATGTTTCACATATTAAATCTAACATCCCTGCCTGCATTTTTAGTTCAATGAATGAATTTTAAAGCAGGAATTTTACTTCAGGTGTAAATATAAAGTTGATATGGAACTTAAGGCTTTATTTCATTTCTTAATAAAGAAAACATATGAACTAAGATAAAGAATTTCAGAAAAGAGCAGGCACTGCATGCAAAATTTATAGAACTGCATTTCTTTCTTCACTTGTAGTAAATTCATTAAGCAGTAGAAAATTGCAGCAGAATTGAGATTTTTATTTCAAGGCTTTACTTAAATATTTTCCTAATGTGAAGAAAGACATAGCTCTCATACAGATTTTGCATTAGTAGATAAAACTATTTGGAGGACTTAATATAAGCACTTGAAGAGGATAGCTGCTGGGAAATGGAGGAGGTACTATATTCATAGACTCCCATTCACTTAGATCATGCATGTGTTGTGTACTCAGAAATTATCAGCTTTTCCCTTAAGTGGGTGCTTGCAAAGAACATGAAAGCACATGAAGGACCCTGTGGTCCTGCCCCATGGAGAAGAAAATGTGTCCTGCTCTATAAGCAAACAGGTGTTTTTTCTTTCTGAGTCACAGTTAAGAGGATGTTCTTACATGTCACAGTTACAATAGTGAGACTCCATAGACAACGTTTTACTGTGGCTTTAATGATGTAGCAAATGGATTGGAAACTAACAGTTTCTAAAAGTTTCTAATTTTTGTAAATTTCTGAATGACAATATCCTTGAGGATTCTTTGAGACATGAAGATAAGGGGGTCAAAGGAAATGGAAATTTATAGCTTTACATGCTCATGTTACAGTACTTGTAGTGTCAAAAAGCCTAGTTACTTCAGAGGGAAAAACCTTTCTACATCTACAAAACAGAATAAGTGGAGTTCTGTGTGTGTGTGTGGGATGGCAAATTTCCATGCATTTCATAGTTTTGGCTTTATTGAAGACTGGCAATCACAGAATCATAGAATATTCTCTGTTAGAAAGGACCTATCAGGGTCATGGAGTCCAACTCCTGGACCTGCACAGGACATCCCAAGAGTCACACCATGTGCCTGAGAGCACTGTCCAAAAGCTTCTTGAACTGTCTCAGGTTGGTGCTGTGATCACTTCCCTGGGAGCCTGTTCCAGTGTCCAAACACCCTCTGGGTGAAGAGCCTTGTCCTAATATCCAACCTAAACTTCCCCTAACACGACTTCAGGCTATTCCCTTGCATCCTATCACGGGTCATGAGAGTGAAGGTACCAGTGCCTGCTCCTCTATTTTCCCTGTTAAAGACTGCACTGAGGTGTCCCCTCAGTCTCCTCCAGACTGAACAGACCAAGTGACTTCAGCCGCTCCTCATAAAGCTTCCCCTCAAGACCCTTCACCATCCTTGTTGCTCTACTCAGGATGCTCTCTAATAGCTTAATATCTTTCTTGTAACTGTGGTGCCCAAAGCTGCCCCCAGCACTGGAGGTGAGGCTGTCCCAGTGCAGAGCAGAGCAGGACAATCCCCTCCCTTGCCTGGCTGTGATGCTGTGCCTGATGTACCCCAGGACAGGGATGTCCCTCCTGGCTGCCAGGGCACTGCTGACTCAGGTTCACTTGCCATCAACCAGGACCCACAGGTCCTTTTCTGTGGCACTGCTCTCCAGCATCTCATGTCCCAGTCTGTCTGTACATCCAGGACTGCCCCATCCCAGATGCAGAATCTGGCACTTTTCCTTGTTAAAATTCATATGGTTGGACATATCCAGCCCTCTAATTTGTTGAGGTCTCTGCAGGGCTTCTCTGCCTTCAAGGGAGTTGACAACTCCTCCCTCCCAGTTTAGTATTATCAGCAAACTTGCTTAGTGTTCCTTTGAGCCCTCCATCCAAGTCATTAATAAAGAAGGGGTTTTGCTGAATTAAGAAGTTTCTTTCATTGGAAAATATCTTGGCTCTGCTTATATGTTAACTGCAATCTCACATGGACTATCAAGTTTCTTCATTCTGAATGATGTTTCTTGTATATTTTGCACCTTAGTTTTTTTCCTGAGGGGAAGCAGAACTTGAAGCAAGTCTATTTCAGTCACAGATGTAGACAAGAAAATTCGGATTCAACGGAGATCATAAAACTGTGGTGAAAGTGGTATGTATTATTAGTATGTATTTAATACTGAAGTTTCAGTTTGAACCCTGAACAACTTCAGAGATACTGGAAGAATTAACAAGATCAATTTATCATCACTGTTTCAATTGTATATAAATGGTATTTTTCATTTTTAATTCTCAGTAAGAGCACTTCTCACTGAAATTGTAATCAAACTATGTTTTGGGTTTTTTTTAAAAGAAATGGCCCTGTATGTCAGCTAAGGAGATGAGAGACCCAGATGAAAAATATGCCAGTTGTATTGAGTGTGAGATTTTGGAACAGATGAGGTCCTGGTGGATCTAATTCAAATTCATTCATTTTTCCTGATAGGGAGCTGTGGTCTATATGTAGAAATGATGTTAAAGAGTGATTCATACTTTCAATTTGGTGACATAAATGTGCAGAACTCAAATAGTCTCTGGCTGATGAGTAATCCTATAGTGGATTTTTGTGACCTCTTCCTTGGAATAAAGGAAATTGGATGAAAAACTGCAATACAAATGTAAATAGCCTTGCATTACAAATGTAGCATGCCAGTTCAGCAATTAGGATATCTAACAATATGAGGCCTATTACCAAGGGAGCAGGAATGCAGTAATGGCAAAAAGCAAATTAAGCTGCTGTGCATTTTCTGGGCCTCAGTAGGGTTAGGATGAAGTCTTCAGGAATACAGAGAGAAACTGATGCTGTCAACAATTTTGTTCTTGTCTCTATGGCACTGCTTCATATCATTTTTAGGAAAAACAGAACTGTGTTTTTAATTCTCTGACAAACTGAAGAGTCTCCAAATGCTTTGGAGATTGTGATGTTGTCTGACCTTCAGAATGTGTATAGTTATTTTCAAAATCTGTTCTACAGTATTGCTATTTCTTTTTTCTTTCCAAACTCTAAAATGGGAGTAAAAATTCTTTCTTATCTGCTTCTTGGCATAGCTGAATGTACATGTGAGATCCATCCAGCTCATTGAGTACCACCCTGATAATGGAGGCAAAGAAGAAATCCCATGTCTGAGATATTACTAATATATAGGATTTTCAAGCAGACCTGGTGTGCTGGAAATATTGCTAATTTTTTCATTAATATCAAGATACTTCTGCTAGAGGGAGGCCCAAAATATTTTTGCTATATAAAAAACCCTTCACAAAAATATCTCATTCATCAAAAGCTTTTAATAAAGGGGAAAGGGTTGAAGCTTTTATGACATCCTTGTCAGCAGATAAGGCAACAAATCAAAACACATTTAGGAAAAAAATGGCTGCTACCTCCACTTAGTTTGAATGGGATCAGAAGCAGTGGCAACAGAAAAAAATTGACATCATTCAGAAGCTCTGTTTGCACTAAAAAACCAAGCTATTTCCTGAATTCTTGAAAAAGTGGTAATATAAAATCTGTATAAAGCAAATCCCAGCTAATTCATATGGATTCTTGAATGCATCTCAATTCTTTACTTCCCCTGGCAATAGTAATTGTTTACTTGTTTCACAATCTGTTTCAGTATCTCACAAAGATTAGCAGTGAATGGAGTGAACTCTGATGTCAGTGAAAAATAAGATAAAACATTGGGTTTCAAATATCTGAGCAGTGTTTATCAACAATCCAGATTTCAACAGTGGTGTTTATTTTTCTTTCAATATTAAAATGAGACAAACTATTTTTATTATAATGGTGTAGTCCATGCAGCGTGAGGAGGAAGGGTTTGGAAATATATTTAGACTTATTTTGGCAGTTATGCTTTACCATTATGTTTCATTTAAATTGTTGTATTTAAAACTAAGATTAAGGAGTATGCTTGAATTCAATATAACCAGCATGACCCTTATTTCACAGTGCTCTTTCTTAAAGGTAGTATATTGTGGACTATTACTTCAGAAGAATGTTTTTTCATTATTATGTATGCCTGCATAGCTGTGGTAATCACTTTGAATAAGTGAAGGCCATTAGGTGAAACAAATGTAAAATGGAAATATTGTTGAGTTACCAGAGTTAATAACAAATCTACTTCATACCTATTGGCAGTAGAGAGACATAATATCCTTTTATAGTAAGGTTGCACATATAAATTAATTTCTGAAGTTAAATACAGTGCAGGCATCTTGCAAAGCCAGTGGGCAGGAAACAAATTTCCCTGGGCAACCATGAGACATTTGGCATTACAGTGAACCAGAACTTCTTTTCAGCTACCAGGAAGGCAAAATTCAGTTCTTTGAAACATTTTCCCTGGAAACGAGATATGTGCAAGGAGCTTATGTCAACAGACATTAGAATGCAGTAAGGAAGATGGCTTAGTGTACCCCAGGTTTCATCTTTCAGCACAGCATTTAGAAAAATTTTCAAGATACAACTATTTTGTGTAAATGCGTTACAAACTGTGAATGGCTTTTTAAAATCTCTTATTTATTGAATGAAGGCAAATGGGAGGAATTTCAGAATGCTGAAAATACCTTATAAAATGCTGGGATACTGGGGACAGCCTCCTCAGGGATGTGATCATCATCTGTCCTCATAATTGAAGATTTTCAGGATGTAATTGGACATTGCTAAATAATCTCATCTAGGTTCCCTTTGCCATGAAAGGCTGGACCAGATGATCTGTCAAGTTCCCTTCCAACCTGAGCTCTTCTTATTCCTATGGAATAGATAGCTTTTCCAAGGTTTGTGTTGGACTAGGTCTCATGCTGACCATTTTCAGGTGTAGATGCTTGTCAGAGACTTCTGAAGGGTTTGTGTTTACTGCTGGGGGGAAGGAATTTTTCTTTGTCTTAAGATAACAATTTTGACATACGACTTTTTCTTTTTTCACTGACAACTTGTCACAGTCAACAGTAATTTTATGACCAGTAGTGATTGATATGCCTTATCTGAGATCATTTGCTTTCCATATAGTGAAACAAACAACAAACTACCCATTTTGAGTTGGATCTATTTGTTTATGGAAAAGCTTGTACTATTACCCTTAACTGATTAGCTCTAAGACAGGGCCATCCTGCCAAGATAATGTTGTCTAGACCTTGCCAGGTCATAAAAATAACTGAGATTTTAACAAACTTTTCTTGATTTGAAGTGTATACAGGCAAAGCCTGAAAGTGGCATACAAAAACAGCCTGTGAAATTAAGAAAACACTTAAGCATGGACTCGGTTTAGCCTTCAGTACCAGATTATTTTCCAGGTATCTTTCACTAAACTCGGAAGGAAACTAAATAGACACATAACAATTGTCACTGCATTTGTCAAGGTGAACGGACCAGGAAAGTATCTTGCTTTTTCTGTAATTTTTCTCATCTAAGATGGTTTTTTCCAGTGGAAACCAGAAGCTGAATGCATAATGACTTCTTTTCAGCTTCCTGTTTTAGGAGGTGAGTGTATATATACATGTATATATACATATATTCATATGTGTGTGTGAATATATACATCTATATATAT
>VZTT01021085.1:0-10558 GCA_013400855.1 Buphagus erythrorhynchus
AGATGTATCCCATCTGGTTCCAGATGGGAACAGAAGAGTTCCCAGAGAAGCTTTAAAAACCCAAACAATTTTCAGTTAAAATCCACCCAGTCCATGAAAACATAAAATATTTATACAAGTAAGGCTTTATTAAAAACATCAGCATTTTCCAATGCAAAATTGTCATTCCCTCCTTCAAGAAAAGGAAATTTCCCTCTTAAAAAAATGAACAAACTTACACTGGTGGTTTAAGCTAGTAATAGCCCATGGGGAAGGAATGTCATGCTCGCAAGCATGAAAGCATTTGACTTAAAGGAGTGTAACAGGGCAAGAAAGAATGGAGAAAGCAGCCAGGGACTGCTTTCAGTCAAATGTACACCTTTTCACTCAGAGAAATATAATAGACAGCAATCTGAAGGAAGGTGAGTGATGTACATTCCTTTATTGTCACTATGCTTTCAACTCAAAACTTCTCTATTGATTCTGCATTGTAAAATTTCAAGGATTGCATGTAAAATATCTTCATTTTTTGTTTAGTATGTGCTAGCACGACCTTTGTTTAGAGACTCATTTTCAATTAGGGAAAAATGACCAAGAGTTGTAAATTGCAAAGGGAACTAGGGACAGTTCAAAAAGCCTGGTGTAAAGCCCTGTATTGAAAACAAAGCCATGTTCAAAACATTCATTTTGGGAGCCAGCATTGGCCAAAGTGAAAAACATATTACCACACAAAGATCTGTTGTCCTCCCACTCTAATAATCTGCTTTTTAACCTATTTCTCTTCCTGTCCTTACAAGAGGTTTCACTTTTTACGTGGACGTTGTCCATTGTGTTTGCTGGACTGAATGATGCCCAGTGAACAGTGCAAGTCTGCAGGAAACAAACACTTACACTTTTGAAGTTTGCTTCAGCTGTGAGCTGACCACAGGTGCTGCCTTTTCCGAGGAAGAATGTGGTCTGCTTGCCGCTTTACAGAGCAAAGCGAAACTTCAACGCTTCCTCAGAATCCTGCTGAGTTGTGCTGCAAGCACTGCTGACTGGACAGGAGTGTCTCAGGTATTCTCACCTCAATGTGTCATTCACCATGTTCTGCACCACCTTAACCCCTTTGTGGCTGCACAAACATGTTGTTCTCAGTTCCAGGTGCTGTGACAAAAGCCACAGGTAACAGCCACCTGGGGATGCTGACCTAGGAAATCTTCCTTGACTGTTCCTGCCCACCACAACAACACTTGCAGGACAAACTTCAGTTGAACAGCAAATCCACAGGACTCTGGAAAGCTGCAGCCCTATGTAAGCCTTTACATGGCCACTGTAAAGAAGCCCTATTTTCCCCAAATATATTCTTGCACGTGGTGTGCAGGAGGCCAATCCATGCACAGAATGGAGATATTTGATTTATTTACAGACCTGTGCAGCAACAGGGGCTTGGTGGCAAATCCACAAAGCCAGCACCATGACTATCAGAACATTTTATTATTTATACATTTTAGCAAAAATAGGAATTAATGTTCTTTGGCTACAAGTTGCATAATTCTCTTATAAATTAGTAGTCTATCTTCTATAGGTTGAGTCCCTCACTTCTCAGTTAATTAGTCTGCATGCTCAAATCTGTTTCTTTTTCTTTATGTCGGTAGTTGCATCTCCTGCTGCCAGAATTAGTTTTTACCCAGTCATACCTGATTCGGCACAGTTGCTGAGTTCCTTTATTAGTTTCTTCCTTTTCTTGAGGATTCTGCCAGATGTCCTTGTGGCTTGTATACTCTGCATTCTTTGTGTCCACCATCAGTGGTATATCCTTCTCCCTGGGCTTTGCAAACCTCCCCTAGGTCTGAGATCAGTGAAGCCTCCCAAGGCCTAAACCTTAATAAGACAATTCTGCCAACAAGTAGTTTGTTTTTCTAACACCTAGATATCATTTAGAACTTGTTGGCTGCTTTCTGTTTCAGGGATTAAATCTTTCTTGTTGTTGAAGGTATGAAAAGGTAATACATTAAAGAACATACCTTCTTAAAAAAATTTTACATTTTCCACATTCTGCAAGAGTACAGTCTTCTTCCAGGCTTTGTCAGCTTCCCCCTAGGTCTAAGCATTGAACCTCCCCCTAAACAGTGAAGCACATTGAGCCCTAACCCTTAACAAGGCCATTCTACTTACAAGTAATTGATCTTTTGAACACCTGGATAAACACGGCATATGGTGAGTGAGCAACTGGCTCACAGGTCAGGCATAAACGGGGACAGTGACTTGGGATGACATCAAACTGGTGACCTGTCACTAGCAGGGTTCCACAGGCCTCCATCCTCAGCCCTGTGCTCCTCAACATCTTCATAAACAACCTGCACGCAGGACTGGAAGGGAGACTCAGCAAATTTGCAGATGATACAAGACAGGGAAGAGCTGTTGACTCCCTCAAAGGCAGGGAGACCCTGCAGAGAGACCTTTATGAATCAAAGGGCTGGGCAATTGCCAGCTCTGTGGAGTTCAACAAGAGAAAGTGCTGGATTCTGCACCTGGGATGGGGCAACTCTGGATGTACAGAGAGATTGGGGAATGAGAGGATGGAGAGCAACAACATGGAAAGGGACCTGGGGATCCTGGTCAGTGGCAAGTTGGACATGAGTGAACAGCATCACCAGCTGGGAAAGGGCCTGCTGTCTGCCCACTCTGCTCTGGGCTGTGGCGGCCTCACCTCAAGTCCTGGGGGCAGTCTGGGAAACCACGATGCAAAAAAGATCTAAAGCTACAAGAGACTGTCCAAAGAAGGGACACAGAAATGGTGAAGAGCCTTGAGGTGAAGCCATGTGAGGAGTGGCTGAGGGCCCTCAGTCTGTTCAGCCTGGAGGAGACTGATCGGAGACCTCACTGGAGTCTGCAACTTCCTCATTGGAAGGAGAAGAAGAGGAGGGGCAGGCACTGATCTCTGTGGTGCCCAGTGACAGGACCCAAGGGAATGGCCTCAAGGTGTGTCAGGGGAGGTTTAGGTTGGGTATCAGCTAAAGGCTCTTGCCCCGTAGGTTGTTTGGGCGCTGAACAGGCTCCCCAGGGCAGCGGTCATAGCACCAGCCTGACAGAGTGCTAGAAGCGTTCGGACAACCTCCTCAGGCACATCGTGTGGCTCTTGAGGTGTCCTGTGCAGGAGCAGGAACTGGGACTCGATGATCCTGATGTGTCCCTTTCAATCCAGCTGATTCTGTGACTCTCTGCCAAAAGTACAAAGCGACACTGCCTGACACTCGCGAGCAGAGCAACGCTGGCGCTGTCCCAGCAAGGTGGAGCGGCGCCATCCCCGCAGGTGCCGGGGCTGACTGCAGGTCCCGCTCCCCGCCCGCCCTCACGCCACCCCCGTCACTCCCAATCCGGGCCGCGGCTCCGCCCCTGGATCATGACGTCATGGCATCGACATGTCGTGAGGTCGCGTGACGCGAGGTGGCGGTCACCTCCCCGTCCCCACGCCCGGCGGACCGCGCCGCCATTGGCTGCGCCGCCGATGCGGTCGCGCTCTGATTGGCTGCCGGTATCGCGCGCTGTCGGATGGGCCGCGGGTGAGCGCGGAGCCGGGGTGGCGGCGGAGCCGGGGTGGTGGCGGGGCCGTGAGGGGAGCGCGCCTGTCCCGCGTTCCGCGGATCCTGGGACGGGCCTGGCGCTGGGGTGGCGGCTGCTGGCCCTCGGCCTGAGCCCCTGACCCTCGGCCTGAGCCCTTGACAGCCGCTCGCTGCCACCCGAACCGGTCTGGAAGATGTGCGTGTGTGCACGCGGCCGTGTTTTCCGCATCCTCCGTTCGGGTTTGGAAGATCCACGCTGTTGTTGGCTTCCCTGACTCCGTGCTTTGTTCTGCTGTGTGTCTGTGTGATTAGGCATCTTCGCGCAGGAGGGAAGCAAATGGATCCCCTGCCGAATCCAGCGCCCCTGGCCTCGAAGCTGCGGAACACGCTGCTTCGGTACCACAGCATCGGAGACGGCGAGTGGCGGGTGGCGAAGAAAACCGTGAGTGTTCTGGGCGGTTTCCCGGTTCGTGCTCCGCAGGAGGCTCTGGGTCACCGGTGCGGCGGAAAGAGCCCGCTGAACCGTGTCACACGGCTGAGGAACACTTGGCCGGGCCCTGCAGGACTTCAAACTGACAGGCGCTGTGAAACCACCATTCCTCTTGAACATCTTTAGATGGCAGGATGTGTTTTTCGTGTTCGCAGGCATACTCTGTCGTTACTTCTACCCACTTTCAGGGGTGTGTCTAACGGAAGAATCCTACCTCTGTAGGATTAAAGGGTTGACTTACAACAAAATGTGAAGTATCTAACATTAATAGTATTTCAGGAGGCTCACGTGTACTTTCAACAGAGCAGACACAGCCTGCCAGTCTCTGGAATCTTGTCAATAAATAGTTCATCATGCTTCAGTTTCCAAATGTCTTCCTCTTAAGAAATGAGATGATTCTCAAGCTTCCTCTCATACCGTTTCACTTTTCTGTTGTTCTTTAGAGACCGCACAGTATCCTAAGTTTCCTTCCATGAAAGAGAATACTATAGTTCCTGCTTTCTCCAAGCAGTTTGCCATACTCTTCATTCGAGCTGCCTGGGTTTTTTGAGTTGTGCTTCAACAAGCTAAATCACCTTTGCTTGTGCATCAGTTCTAGGCTGGGTAAATACTTTTTAGTGCTGTCCTCCACAGAAAGTAGAAGTGTGGCAATATGGTAGGACGAGTGTGGTAAATTTCTATCCTTGTGTTTTTGTTACAGTGGTTTGAGTAGGGCTTTTATTTTTTCTTCCGTCATGAGCAGACATTGATAAGACAGAAGCAAGTGATCCAAATATAACTTGATTATTTGCAAAATTAACAAATTCACTGTCTGGAGAGAGAGGAACAGATCATCCAAGCCTTTCACTCTTGCACTACACCTATACATCTGCTCTACTAAATGTTGTCTATTCCTGTGTTAGTATTCCTGTGTTATATTAAGTACTACTGTATTCCTTTAAAAAGTTACCTGCATTCAAATCCTCAGATTTTACCCTTCCCTCCAGACTTTCCTTTCTCTCACCTTTCCTTCCTTTCTCCTTTCTTTCCATTTTAGTGTTGTGCCATGTAAAAGACATTGAGAGCTTTACCTACCACAAGGAGATGTGTTGTTCCCCAAAATATCTTAAATGATTCTGTATGTGGTACTTAACAGTACTGTTCTTTAGGTCATTTGGTCCTTTGTGCTTATATAATCATGATTCCAAATAAAGTGGTGCCATATAGAACTCTTTTCAACACCAAAATTCAGAGATTTTGTACAGAGGTTCCATTTCATAGTTACATAATAATCAGAAGATAGTGGTTTCTCTATTTTCTCTGTGTAACTTTAAAATAAATAGACTGCTGCTTGCAAGACTCCTCTAGTCAGGCATTTAGGAGAGAAAGGTAATTGAACTTTCTTGTCTGCACCCGCACCTCCTGCACACTTCTGTAACTTGTGTTACAGGAGGGCAAGCAGAAGTAGTGTGGTCTTCCTGTCTGAGTAACATCCAGCTGATGGCTTTCCAGTGGCCTTGCAATTGAAAAGCTTTCCCTGCTACTGTTGTTCCATTATTCTATGTGTTTTCACAGTAAACTGACTTGGCCTACCAAACTACTTCTGCACAGACTGCATTTGACTCTGAGAAAGCAAATTTTCTGATTTTTTTGAAATAATAAAAAATTACAAGTAAAAGGTATCTGAAAAATCTGAAGAAAAGCATACAGTGGTGCCCAGGTAAACCATGGCTAATGATAAAGTTGCTGCTTTTCTTCAGAAAATTGAAGCATTTTCTGGACTTCTTGTAATTGTATGCAAGTGACAATTAACATTGTGTCTTATATTTTCTTTCAGAAAGATGCAACTGTGTGGCGTAAACCATCAGAGGAATTCAGTGGATACCTGTAAGTTTGCTTGCACAGGAGATACATTTTCCTTGTTCCACAGATGTGTTCTGTAGAATTTAGAAATTAAGAGTGAATTCTACAGCCCTCAGCTACACAGATCTTCCAGAAGGGAGGCTAAATTGATTACCTATTCTGGCTGTACAATTCCTTTCTAGCTTTTCATTTTGATAGTTTAGCATTGCATGGTGTCTAGAACAGCAGTGAAATCTGTGGAACACACCACAGGACTCCATTGACTGAAGTGCACAGCAGCATCTGCCCAGAAATGATGGCCTGTAAAGCTCAGAATCAAGCCTGGATTCAGCAGGCCTGAAAGGTCACTGGATGACAGCTCAGTCAGTCCTTGGACTCTTGCAGTGACTGTGTGACTTCAAAATACCAAATGTGGGGTTGTGAGAGGGTTGTGTGGTGTTGTCTGTGTGGCACGAGGGCCCTTCCTGTGTGAATTTCTGTCACTGGGTCCTATTGGTATCTATAGGTTTAGATAGAGAAATAGTTACTAGAAAACTGTTCTGAAGGAACAAAAAGTCCTGTGAAAAGGTAGTGTTTAAAATGATCTCAAAGACTGATACACCCCATGGAGTTTAAGTCCTGTTGAATCTGCAAGAGCTGATGGCCCCAGACACCCACAATGTGCTGACTTGGTGCAGTTCCACGAGCCCACTGGCACCAGCAGGTTGTGTAGTTGAGCCATTGCCAGGAGGGCAGTGACTGCTGTGTGCAAGTGAAGACCTCAGGGTTGTTTATGCACATGGAGAACTAAAGGACACTTTGAAGAGGTTTCCAGACACCTACGTGGAAGCCACTGGCATGTTGACATGCTCCTCCAGTTCGAAATACACAGCTGAGATGGGCTCAGATGATATACAGATATCAGATATACAGATAAGTATACAGATGATGTTGAGTGAATATGAGTGAACTGCACAAGTGAAGAGGTAAATCTGTTGCTTGACTATTTGCTATCAATAAGAACATCTTAATGAATACAAAGTGTTTTGAAAATACTGATTTTGATGGGTTCTTCCTCTTCAGGATTTGGAGGCCCAGTAAGTCAAGAAAACAAAATCTCTGGTGTCTGCTAAAATACCTAATTACATATGAATATTCTATAATGTCATGTACCAGATTATTTTATTTGCTAATCATATGCCACTAAAGCATAGTGTAGTTTCTCATTAGCTTGGTTCTACTCTTATGTTATGATCTGCTCCAATCATAGAGGAGTAAAGAGAACTGACTCTCTGTGAATAAATCAGAATGAACCCAGAAACATTCAAATATTCCCCAAAACTTGATCAAACCCAAACAAGGCTAGATGTTGATACTGAAAAAATGGATACATTTTATTTAATAGCAAAAGAGGCAAAGAAAAAGGAAGGAAAAGAAAGAAATAGAGAGCGGGGTGTGTGTTTGGGAGGACAGGGAGAGTGAAAGAGGCAGGTTAAGTAGAAACATATTACCCCTCTGTGGGTCCCAATGATGTCTCATTGCTCCCCTCAATCTAGTCGTCTTGGTGATGAGGGTTCACCTGAGAAATCCTGTAAAAGTATTTTTCTCCCCTAGCCTAGACCTGAGTCACTTTATCTTATCTCAAATCATCTTACAGTCCAGGGCCTCAGTCTGGAGGCCCATTTAGGGTGCTTCTGTGCAGCTTTTGTTATACCGTTTTGCTGTAATAGGCAAAAGTCCTTCATAAAACTGTTTAAGCCATAAACCATAGCATTTCAGTCTCCAACATCCTGTTACTTCTGCTTTATGAAAAATGTTTTTCCCATTACATTCATGATCTCCTTTTTACTTTAGCTTTACTTACCTCTGGTGAACTCCATTGCTAGCCCAGCAATAGGAGTAAAATAACAAATTGTTACAGTTCTTAGGGAAGTAAACTGTATAATTTTTATCCAAGGAAGGAATTTTGCCCTTTATCAAATATTAACTGTATAAAAAAGGACAGTTTTTTCAGAAGAAAATTTCTTGCAGAGAAAAATAGTAGATGCACCCATGGGTCTTTTCCTGTACTGTTTCTCTGATGCAGTTGTCCACCGACTGTTCTTCCTGGTACCAAGGTGTTAAAGTAAGTGTACTGTTGAAAATTAATGGAATATAAAGAATTTCTTACTAAATGTAAACACATTTTTCTAGCTACAAAGCTCAAGGAGTGGTGGAAGATGTTACTAATAGAATAGTGGATCATATTCACCCTGGACCTTACAGGCTAGACTGGGACAGCCTAATGACTTCAATGGACATCATGGAAACATTTGAAGAGGTGAAGACTTGCTTAGATTCTTGAGGGAAATGTGTATTGATGAATACATGAATTTAACATCCATGAATTTAACATTCTTGTAGAGCAGAGCAATTCCAACAGATGTGAACCTTTTTCAGCCTTCTTTTTTGCATGCATGAGCAGCATTGTGCATACATGCTCTGTGTGACGACAGATCAAGCACTCTGGCAGCATAGTCTTGTTCTGAAGCTTGAAGTTCATCTTTCCATTAATGCCAAAAAATAAAGGAATCAGTCACAATTCTCTTGGACCTGGGAGCTCTGATAGCCTCTGATAAAATTCACACACAGAGGGCTACAGTGTGAATCTGTGTCTGCCAAAGCCATTTCATACAGCTTGCTTTCTTCCATTCCACAACAAGCAATAGTAATAGTCCACACATATGGAAGCTGCAGCCTCCCTCTCTTCCTGGAGGTCTGACGTGTGTGGCATGGCTTTGTGCTGAGACAGAAAATAATTCATACTGAGGGTCAGGACCTGATAAAAGAAAGGTGGATTTGAAGCTGGTTACAGAACAGCTGGAAACCTTCCTTTGGTTAATGCAGACATTCAGTATGAATTCAAAACCCTCGTCTGGACACCTGGCTTGGACATGAATTGTCTTTTGCTCTGTCTCTGAAGGAAGATTTATATGACAAGATACTTTGTCTGTGTAAAATTTATACAGACGGTCCTGTATTGTAAGAAAACCTGTTTTGAAGAATTGTTCATATTCAGTTTTATTTTTCACTTAGTGGATTGAAAGTATTTGATGGAATTATCTTAGTACCAAGAGATTCCTCTTGAAGTTTTTTCATGGCCCTTTTAGACTTCTCAAATGCTCCTTGGCAGCATAAGAGCCACGTGGCTTTCAGTTCTCATGCACACCAGAGTTGTCTAGCTTTAGATATTAAACCTTTATGGTGCCAGATATTCTCTGCTCCCACAGCTCTCAGTTGTAGGCCACAAGTCCTTGCAAGTTCCAGCTTTTAGGCTGAGAATGGCACAGCCATTCAGACCTCACTGAATTTGCAGTGTAGTTGACAGAGGCTGTGACCTTCGTGAAAAATGTTAGCTGCCTGCAAACAGTAAGTTTCCCTGTATTCATTATACTAAAATATATTTATTTTCTTGCCCTTATAATTCTGTCACTCAACAAGAACTGCTGTGTGATGCGCTATACAACTGCTGGCCAGCTCTGGAACATTATAGCACCAAGGGAGTTTGTTGATTTCTCTTACACTACAAGCTATGAAGATGGGCTTCTAACATGTGGTAAGCCACCACCTGCCTCTGCTAAATCCTTATTTTGCAACAGTTGCTTGGCTTAAGATTTGATTCAGATTTAGTAGCAGTAAACATTCAAAAAATGGTCTGAGATGGTCTTTAACAAATAAATTCAAGATGTTTTAACAAATTTAAAGGTGTTTTACATACCTAAAGAAATGCGCAAGTTACTGGTTTACCCATGAACCATTCCATTGTGCCAAGTTTCACTTATGCTGGCTGTGGGGCAGGAGTGTTAGAGACAAGTTGAGTCCTCCAGCTCAGGTCTTAGAGCAAACTGTAACAACTTGCTTCTAGTAAATGGGAGGAATATCTTCTTAACGTTTGAATTTTTGCTTATCATGCTCTCCTGTCTGTCTCAGAGTTTGGATGAACAACAAATTCCTTGCATGAAAATACCCAAAAACTTGTAGTGTGTCTGTCACTACTACTAAATTCCCCAGCCAGAAGCTTATATATTTCAAATTTATTGCACATTATTTTTTTTTATCTCTCTCAAATTAATTTCCCTTTTTGTTCATTTGTTTTATTTTCCTTGATAGGTATAAGCCTGGACTATGGAGAGGTGAGACCAAACGTTGTCCGTGGATTCAATCACCCTTGCGGTTGGTTCTGCGTCCCTCTCAAGGACTGTCCCAGCCACAGTCTTTTGACAGGCTACATCCAGACTGAACTGCGAGGGATGCTACCACAGTCTGCAGTCGACACTGCTATGTCTAGTACCCTGGCCAATTTCTACTCTGACCTCAAAAAGTCACTCAAAACATAGACAAACAGTGACTTAAAAACCTATGCATTCCTTACAATCAGATTATGTTGTTTCACTTAGCATAGGTTACCTACTAAATTGAGGTAACACTCTTCCTGAATGACACCTGAACCTTTGTGTTGAGGATCCAAACAACTTTATCAAGTGCTTTTTGATGTAATAATTGGCATACATTCCCAGTGCACAGTGCGAGATGCTTCTTGCTGCTCAGCACTCTGCAGTTTTTATGAGGAACAGCCTGAATCTCTAAACCCCCAGCTTCCTCAGTAGAAAGCACAAGATGTATGTGTGGGGGCTTGAAAAATGCAGTGTGAGCTCAGCTCTCTCCAGCAGTTTTGGGAGCCAGG
>VZTT01021088.1:5158-16032 GCA_013400855.1 Buphagus erythrorhynchus
CCCGCCATGAGCCCGCGCCCGCCGGCCTGAGGCGCCGCCGGTGCCGGAGCGCTCCGCCAAGATGGCGTGTGTGCTGGAGGCGCCGCTCCGCATGAGCGTCCTCTCGGTGAGTGCCGCGGGCCGGGCCCTGCCTGACCTTGGCCCCCGCAGGGCCCCGCTGTCCGGCGGCACCGGGAGTGGCCCTGGGGCTGCGCTGGGAGCGGGGGCGGTGCGGGCGGCGGGGCCGCGCTCCTTCCCTCTCGCCCTCACGCCGCAACTTCTCCCGGCGCTGGTTTTCCCCCTCCGAGGGAGCCGGCGAGCCCGTTCCGCGGCTGCGGAGGCACTGGGTTCGCTGCTGGCACGGCTCGGGCTCGCCGGCCCGGGGCAGCTGCTGCTCGACACGCGGAGGGCTCTGGCGCTGTCGGCGCTGCCTTTCCTCCGGGGCTGCGGAGCGGGGCAGGGGCTCCCAGGTGCGCTCGCAGCCTGCCCCGGATCGGGGGCTGTGCCGGTGCCGGAACCGGGGCTCTCTCCTCGCGGTGTCCCGGCTCCTGCGGCAGGGAGGAGCCGCCGTGCTGCGGGAGGCTCTGACAGCCACCTTCCCTTCCCCGGGGGACGGCCTCGGGCGCACAGCGGTCCTGCTGCATCGCACGAGTGCTGGGAGTAGCGATGCAAAGGGTGCAGCCCGGGTGCTGCCGCAAGAGCGGAGGGTTGGCGCTTTTACTTCTCTTCCCTGAAAAATTCATGTTGGTTAAGAGATCCGTGAATTTAATTACGTTGATAAATTATTTTTGGGGGGGGGACTGCCTGCATTTGAATACCGTTCTACATATTGCAGACCTCGTAGCTGATGGGGGTGGAAGCCAGGATATTTTAGAAACAGAAAGCTACGGGATCTTTGAAGTCTAGAAGAGTTTTACGTGTAAATACATAGGTCAAATAGCTAAAAGTCTATTGCTGTTCTCAAAAATACTGTCTTTGGTTACATGGTGGAAGTGTATCTGTAGGATTTACGTGGCATAATTTAATAGTGTTCCTGGAGACAAAGGAGCCCTGCTGCCTGTAGATGATTCTTCTCAATGATGTGAGACCACAGGCAAGAAGCTGCTGGTGCCTCTTGACATCGGGGTGGGGAAGCAGGAGTAGATTTAGCCCCATAGCAGATACTTGCTAAAGCAAGGAAGAGTTTTCAATTCCTTTAGAGCTTCTCTCAAGGAAAACTCATAAGGAGAAAATGGGCAAAGCTTAATGAAAAGAGAGCTGGCGAAAAGAAAAAAAAAAAAGGTGGGATAATGAAACACACCCTGGCAAGTGTTGAGAACCTGGAGGGAAAATTCTCTTCCCTTTCCCACCCTTGTATTTTGGAATGCTTGCCATCTCCGACTTTGGATCTTCTCAAAAGGAATAACAAATCAGTGGTGCATAAGTGTGTAGCTTACAAGCATGGTCCTGTTGCCGAGAAGAGAATTTTCTTTGTCTTATACAGCACTGTGAGAATGTAGTGGGGAATACTGTGCTGCTGTCCCATTGAAGGTGTGTGGCACAGGCTCTGAAATGTAGGTATGTTGTGACAGAGTAAGTTACAGAAACATGTCTTGTTATGAGCTTCCTTCTTTTGGAGAGCTTGTTTGTGGGTATGATTCTTGAGCAACATTAACTGCTCTTTGAAACTTTTTCTTCCAGGAATTAATTTTTATTCTGTATAGTAATTAAACATAATAAAATTGTGATTCAAGTCAGTGCTGGTAACTACAGTTCATAAATAGCTCTCTGTTAACTTGCTTTGACACTTACCATGTTGTTACCTACATTAAAGGCCTCATCTTCTCAAGATTACACTTGAACACGGGGTTTTCTTCGTGTGATGTTGCTCAGCAGTAATACACTGCACATTTAAATATAATTCAGTGGGTTCCCTGCCTCTTGCCCTGGGAAGTTTTGTAGACTCACTGCTGCATAAGCCATTGTATGAATTGATATAAACTATTGCAATTGTTTGCTCTCTCTCTGCAGGAGGTCACAGCCAGTAGCCGCCACTATGTCGATAGATTGTTTGATCTCGATCCCCAAAAAGTCCTGCAAGGTGTCATGTAAGTCATTGAAACACTCTTGGGCTCTTGGTTTTGCATAGCCAGGTGTACTTGATCCCACTAGAGTGATAGGTCAAGGGCAAGAAGCTCTTCCTGTTTTTTTTTTTTTTTGAGAAATGTAGTTGGCAAATCTTAATACAAATATGTCAGTATTGATATAAGGATAGTATTGATATAGACTCTCACTCTGTAGTGCATATGGTTCATAACACAGCCTCCCAGTTGCCAGAAATGAGGTTAAACATTCTGTGAGCACTGAAAATTCTTTCAGATGTATTTCTGCCTTTTGGCCGTGTTTTGCTCCTCTTCCAGGTCTGTTGAGACTCTTTTTTCTTACTGCACTGCCAAGTCAGTGTACCTGCCTCTTACTCTTTCCCCTGCTGCCATGCCTGCGTGTTGGCTTTGACTTTTTTAGTGCTTGGCTTCTGTCTCCCCATGGGAGCTGCACGAGAACGCTTCCACAGAACTGAATTTGGATGCAAGTTATATTTCAGTACTTCTGTTTCATGCCAGCGGTCAGGGTATGACTGAGAGAGTGAGTCAAAGAGCAGGAGTGAAACGGCTGCAAATCTCTGGTTGTTCCTTTGCTGTCCTTGGGCCATGAGCTTTCCACTAAAATCACTTTTCCAGCAAAGTGGCAAATGAGACCTTGCCCAGGACTGACTTTGGTGGTGAAACCAGACCTTTTGGGCTTACCAGTAGCTTGCTGGCTGTGGCTGTCTAGTAAAACACCAGGAGAAATTAGAGGAACAAGTGGATCAAAAAGCCAAGAATGTTGGTTGTGTTGCTTAGCACCACCTGGGATGTGCCCCAGTAGCAGAAGAAAACACTTAATTCAAATGTCCAGGGGAAACATGTCAGTGTCCCTTTAAAATACATGAAGAACTCAGTCTAGGTGAAACTGTCCTGGAAGTTTTCTTGGCTGGAATACTCCCTTACCTGTATAAGAACTTCTGATACCCTGCTGTAACTATGTACAGGTTCTTAATTCTGCTCTAGGGGAGTCTGATTTTGCTTTTACCCCTTGGCCACCCCTCCTCAGAAGGGTGGTGGGGTGGTCCTGGGAAAGGACGTGTCTCATCCAGTGTCCCAGTGGGGTGACTGAGCCCCTTTTTTTCTCCCTGACAGATGCTCTGAGCCATGGCTGGTGCTCCATGCTTTCCTTCCTTTTCAAAGGACTGGAGCCCACAACCCTTGGTAATCCCTTCCCTGTCTTTTGATATGTTATTCATCTTTTGCAGTATAACTGATCTCCCCGAAACAGGAGTTTTAGGCAGTATCTTTGTCTTGGGTAACATCTGACATTCTTCACCTTGTCCATGGGTGTCAGTGGATTCTATGCTGAGATCCTTTTCTTGTATTTAAAGACAAGAAAATACTGATTTCTTTCACAAAATCTCTCACAGGGCAGGTTTGGATGGTAAAACTGTATTTGTGATGCTCTGACTGAAATCTTAATTGAGAGTATCTTTACTGACTCTGAGCCCATCCTTTGTGGCAGATGTGTTGTTTTTGAAATATTGGTGGGTGGGTGTATGACAGTCCAATTTAGAAAAAATGATATGAAAGATAAAATAAGAATATGAAAGAATATAAAAATGTATATAAAAGATGGAATTTAGAGTAGTGTATATATTAAAAATTTCTGTCAGTCCAGGTTTGTTTTTGGGCAGAAAAATACTGCTTTGTACTTCTTGCTTTGATTTCAGGGTGTATGCAGAGGTATTGAAGTTAGAATGATCTAGTATTTGGGGTGGAGTAGGAAAGGATTAAAGTTTTTCCAGAAGTGCCTGTCAGAAGCTTTACTAGATATGCTGCATCCTTTGCAGAAAATCTTTGTTTCCTAAGATGTGCTGGTTTTTCCCTGCATCCTGGCTGGAAATACTGATGACCTAGATTTTTATTTTGATTGATGGAACTGTATGAGTATCAAGGATCAGAAAATGGGCTGTTGTAAGAGGCTTTGTTTCTGCAGATTGTTTTCAGTTATGATAGTCCTGTTTTTTGTATGCTTGAATGAATAACTTGGGCTTAGGAATTTTTTTCATTGCATCCTTGTAATTTTAATGAAACCCAACTTCTGAATGAGCTTTGATAAAGGTAAAATATACCTAAATGCTTCTTGAACTTGAAAATCATGCCAGTCCAGTTTTCATCTTGTAACTTGAGAAGGTTTTAATTACATATTCTGAAAGTATTTAAATGATTAAAATCTCTTTTTTTTCCTTGCTTTCCCATGAATTTTCGGAGAGGTGGTATTCAGAGTTTTCCTTGTCCAGACAATAAAACTTTACCTGGTTACGAGCTTTTTAATTTTCCTTCTACTGGAAAACAGAAATAATTTCCTTGTTGTCCAGTACTGCTGCATGTAGGTCTATTGATCTTATTTCAAAATGCCAAGTTTCCTGCAGGACTTCTGTTCACATAATTTCTGTCGTGCTCATCTGGGTGTGGATAGTGGGTAGGAAGGGGAGAATTGTACCTGCCACAAAATTCTGAATTTCTGTTCTGGATTTGAAAAGTTGAGATGACTACTGCCTTTTTTACTATACCTGGTAATGCACTCAAGTGTTCAAGGCCCATCTCCATACCCATATCTGTGTGGCAGTGTGTGTGTTTACCTTCTACTTACTGTCTTTGTAGATGAGCAAGGTTAATTCAGTAGTTCCCTTCTGTAAACATGAACTCTACATTGTGGCCATGCTTATGCTTGAGAGGTCTTGACAGGATTGCTTTGTGTCTCCTCGTGTGCTCCTCTGACCCCTTCCTCTTGCTGTTGTAGAGCTCAGGTTTTCTCCAGTGTGCTGAGTGCATTCTGCAAGGTCAGCACTCATGTCAGGTGTGCAGCTCTCGAGTGCAGCTTGTGTTGGCAGTGCATACATTGCCTCATACAGATACTGCAGTGCATTAAATGCTGTGGTCTCTCAGAGGTTCTTTTCAATGTTTTGCTGTTCTTGGCAGAGGAACAGAACAGAAGTGCCTCTGTAAATTTCCGTGCTTTTATGAGAGCTTCATTTGTCCCAAGGTTGTTCCTGCAACATCATCTTGTGCTTTGCAGTATTTATTTATTTTTTAAAAAGCATTTCTGGGTTTTGATCCTTAGACTGTAATTTGCTTTTCACCTGTTATTAAGCTCAGGGCCACATTGTTCAGGTGCAAGACTGATACCTCTTTTTATCCTCTAATTTATTTGCTGGTCGGGGGCTTCTTTGAGAGACATTTTATCATGCTTATGTTTAGCCTGGTGCCTTCAAAGTGACAATCTATCATTTTATGGAGAACGATGTAATCCCATCTCAAGGCTGGGTTTGAAAGGAGCATCCTTTCTGACAAGCCTGCTTACTCAAGGTCCCAACTGTTTCTCATCAGGCTGTTCCTCAGCAGTCAGAGGGTGTCATCCTTTAAGACTTGTAAATTACCATCTTTGTAGTGCACTGAGAATTCCTGTGCTACTGCTGTTCCTGTTCTTTATGGCCAGCAGGAATTAGTAGGCAAGTGTTTTCCAGCCTTGTGTGAGCGTTTTACTTCTCAGCACAATGAAAGAACGATCCTATAGAAATGGCACATGGTCCTCACACAGTACGTGTTTTGCATCCAGCTATTTTATCTTTATAGTTTGTGTCTAATAAATGTTCCAGGCACAGGTTTAGATGGCTGTGTAATAGTGTGCTGTGTTCTCAGCTATGGCTGTTGGAGGGATCATCAGTGCAGTGTTCACACATGCCCACAGCAAAAACTCTGTGAAATAGGAGAGGCAACTTCATGAAGTGGGAAGAGAGGAAATTCCCATCTCTGTTCTAATGGAGCAACAGTTACCCCCCTTCAGCCAGCTGTGAAGAGGCTACTTCTGCTTCTTGTTCTTGTCTGTTAAACAAACTTTCTGTAACACTAAGTGATAAACAGCACGTTTCCACGTTTTGCATCCCAAACAACTGCATCAGATTTTCAGTCACAGTAGACACTTCTGAACCTCAGTTTTCTGCAGGAGGTGTTTTGGTTTTGTGTATATTCCCTTGGCCCTGTGGAAACAGAGCAGTTTGCCCCTGTACATTTAGGTCAATTCTGTTGTCTCCTAGACAGTACACTGTAGTAAATGCGTATCCTGCATGAAACTTGGAGGTGTTATTGGTTAACAAGAAATGATGTAAATATTTGAAGCGTTGTTTTTGTATAGAGTCATTTATGTGTTGAGGGAAGAGGCTCCTGAGTCCCTTGTTGGTACTTTGTGAACTGCAGCATGGGCTCTGTGGCTTGGAGTTGGGAAGCTGCAGGATCTGACAGAAATTGAAGCAGGTTTAGGTGGTGCTGGGAGCACTGCTCTGCTTGTTGGTTTTTCCCTTTCAAGAGGTGAGCTGTGAAGGAAGGCTTTTTGGAAGGAGAGAAAGAACTGAAAGGCTTAAACATCTGAGAATTAAGTAGTGCTCTGTGAAGAGGAGCTTTCAGTGCAGTGGTTTTTGTAGTCAGGTGGAAGGATGCTGTAGACAGAGGGAAGAGAGGGAGATGCACTTCAATGCAAGTGTTTCCTGTCACGGAGAAAAGGTACTCTCACTTTTGCATTTTTTAATAATGCTGCAAAAGGTGCATATGCAGAATAGCTTTTTATTTTGGCAAGTAAGTTGTTATGTATTGTAACTCCTGGTGTAATATTTAGAGGTAGGCTAAACTTCAGGTGTACCTATAATAGTTGGCCTGCAATCTTCAGCTTTACAGGGGTATTTAATATTTCAAGCTTTGCAGTTACTGCTCTGGTTGACTCTGTTTCACTACTACTTTTGAGAAGGCTATGAAGCCACTTTCCTTCAAATCCTCTCTGTTGATACACCCCTCAGTGTGGTGATACTGTTGCTGTGATGGCTGGAGGCTCAGAGTCAGGTGAGGGAGGAGGAGCAGCCTCTGTCAGACTGGCCGGTGGAGCTGGAGAGAATGGGGCAAGCATTGTTCACAGGAGTCCTGAGGTGGGACTCAGTAACAGACCTCAAGCTGAGCACAGCTGAACATTACATGGCCATTCAGATTTATGAATCTCTTACACAAAGGCAGTGGCTGCCTGCAAGGGAGGGTGCAAGCAGCAGGCAGCTGGGGGAGAAATAGTTCTGTCCTTTGGGGATGTGGGAGTGTTGTCAAGACTGAACTTGGAGACTGGGCCTGAGGAATATGTGCCACAGAGCCAGCAATGCTGCTGAGTTTGTGATTCTTCATATTTGACGTTGGAGTTTTTGATTCCAAGTTGCCAGTTTCCACTGATTGGATTCAGTATTAAAAAAGTTGAATTTAGTAGCTTTCCAAAAGAAGCTCATTTTCCATTTGCAATATGGAACTTTTATGCCCTGTAAAGGGTTGGTATTTCTAGTAGCATGCAAAGGACAGAACTCTGCCAATTAATTTGTGTACCAGATGATTCAGCTGACTTTAGCATGTATGCTGTGTTGCTGGTGCTGAACTGATAATGTCAATTGTTGAGATACTTTTCTTTGGGGACTGTAGCAGGAAGGCTAGCTCATAGAAGTACTTGCTAAAATATACTTCCAACAGGCATTATCTGAAATGTCCAGAAACTCCAGAATGAGACAGTTTATGGGCATATAGATATTAGGGGATTTCTGTTCTCATGAGAATTTAGTAACACCCTTTTGAAAAAGGGAATTTAATCTTGAGTAGACCAGTACATCATCTTAGCTCTGATAGCTATTTGGAGATAAAAATCAGAGGTTATGCTTCATGACAGAAGGACTTTAGATTATTATAATCTAATGAGTAGTAGCTATGTTAAATTAATAAGGTTTGGCGATCCTTCAGTGGTTGCTGGCCTAAGGTGTAGTGGACAGTGTCAAACAATATTCCAGGCTCACATCTTGAACAGCCAAACACATGCTGTGAGGCCATTTTAAGGTATTTTCCTTTCCTGAATAAAACTGAAAACTTCTCCATGTAGATCACTTGTGGTGGGCAACATTCTGTAGAGAAAGAGTAGTGGGTTTAAAATGGGACAGTGGGCTAAAATAACTTTAAAGGGACAGTGAATGGAGAATAGTGCAGTAAAAACGTAGAAACTTAATTTTTGCTTAAGATGTGGGATGCACTGTTAAATGCTGAAGGCAGTCCTTCATACTAGGAAGTAAAATATCCTTGGAGGAAGATAGAGACATTAAAAAAAAGGTACCACAGTTACTTTTATTTGAGATTTTTTTGATCATTCATGTGCACCAGCAGTGGTGGAGCTGCTCTTTTCATGTGGTTTGGCTGTTTCGGGACAGTTGTGAAAGAAGTGTTTTGCTGATCTGGTGTCAAAGAGCAGGGATTTTCTGAGTGAGGATTTGTGAGAGTTCTGCTGAGCTGCAGCTATTTTGCCCACACCTCTGTTGGGGTAATTCTTTACTGTTTGGACCTAGTGTGGTTAAATAGCAGAGATTGATGCTGAAATTGAAATGCTGATAATATAGAGCTCTCTCTAGCTATGGTTCCTGTGGTTTTGTTGAGTTTTTTTAGTTTATACAGGTTATATAATAAGCGTTACCTAAACTCCCATCCGCCACTAACTTCAAGCACTTTAAATTTGGGTTACATTGTTTTTTAAGACTGAGTGAGGCAAATTGTCTCTCCATTACTGATCACATACAACTTGTAGCATGATATCTAGACTCAATGCAAAGGATGAGACAAGAAAACATGCTTGGGAGAGGTGGGAAAAGCAGCATCTCCCTTTTGTCAGTCCAGGTAGAGACTGGAAAGGAACTTGAGCTGAAACTGCAGCCAAAGACATGGAGAGCTGACATTGTTAAGCTTGATCAGAAGGGCAGCACGTGAATTGACTGATGTAAACTCTATGTGGAAGTGAAGGTTTGGTATGAGAGGTTTCTTCAGTCTGTCACACACAGCAAGAGGAACACTGGAAAACAGGATAAATTCAGGGTAGGAGTAAGCTATCAATATCTTTAACTACAGGTATGGGTCACTGAAACACTTCCCCTTCTGTTTACCTAGTAGACTTTCTTTGTCAGGAAACTTATGACACGGTAAGTTGCCTCTCCAGAGAGGACACTTGAGATAAGAGTTCAAGCATTTTCCATGGCATTACAATATGAAGGGGTTGGATTAAACAATCACTTTTAGCATTATGTGTGTTAAATTCTACTATTCTGCAGTGCTGTAATTATAGCCAGGTGCTATTTTTCTACAGCACTTTGATTTCATGCACTGAGACTACAGAATTAAGATTGAGAACGATCTTGGATTGAGGGACTTTTGTTTAAATGTTGTTTGTTTAGTTTGCACTATATGTTGATGTGTCACAGTTTCTAAGTGTTAAAATTCAAAGGAGTTGAGTAACAGTGTCTCGCTGTGCTGCTTTGTTCTTTCCTGTAAAACCATCTTTTTCTTTGTATCAACTGATATTTTTGAATGGGCTTAGAAATCTTGAAACTTTGCTTTCCAACTTGATGATTAACCTTAAAAATAAGCTGATTCAGAACTTCTGGGGTTTGCTTGAGTTGGCAGGAGTTTGTAACATTTTATTCACTTGGTTGGACTAGGAGTCATGTTAGTACAAACCCTCTACTTAATAAAGGAGTAGAAAACAGCTTCAAGCCATAGTAGTGTCCATCTTAGAAGTTAATTCTGTGACAATAGTGATGGGTGTATTTTAACAAAATTTATTTTAATGCAAAAACTGATCATTAATTCCTGACGTTGTTTTGCATCTGTCTATAAAAATGGGAGGATGTAGGAAAGGGAGGAGGAGGAGACAAAAGCTGTAGGAAGCATAATTGTCCGAACTTAGCTCCTCCACAGTGAGCTTCTGGCTGTACTCCAGCCAGTACAGGTGCCGTTTGCTTATATGATCCTGAAACTTAGAAACTCTCCTGCAGTTGGGGCAGTTGTTTTTTGTCTGAGCTGTGTCCCTGTATCCCCTGCCAGTACCTCAGCTTTTTAGAAGGTTGCATTTTGAGTTTTTGAAACCTTTGAGAATGCTGCTTTGTGTCACTGTTGTTGGTGACTTTGGACAGCCCCGGTAGATGAATCTCCAGTCCTGACAGTACTTTGTGTTGGGAGCTTCATCTGGCTGCATAACTGGCTCAGAATCTCTTGGAACTATTTCATACTGAAAGTGAAAGCATTGGCTGGAGGTGCCCAAGGCTACTTTTCCTTCTGTGATTGTTCTGCTTATGTTTGATACCCTTCTCTGTCTAGGAACCCCTGAGATATGGCTCCCTGCTGTTTTCAAAATCCGTAAGATGAGGAAATGTCATGCAGGCTGTTTATTTCCTCTTCTTCTGTGGAGTTCCTGTGGCTGCTTCCTCAAGTTAATCTGGCTCGTTTCAAGATCTTTTGTGGTGCTTTGGTGGCAGGTGACGTAGTAAAGCTCCAGAGCTTCCTAACAGAATGTCATAATTTGTTCTGTTTTGCTTGATTTACTACATTTAAAAATGGAGGTAGAGCCAAATTGTCATGTGAGTGTCCTTATATCCACGATGCTTTCTCAGGATTTCTCTTGCAAAAGAGATGCAGGTATGGGGGCTCACTGGGGATGCTGTGAAAGTCTCTTTCTCGGTTGGGACCTGAGCTCACTCTTCTGTTTCATTGGGGTTTTATTCCATGGAAGGAGTCCCAAACTTAGAACTGACTTCATGAAGATGTTGAACTTCAGTAACTTCTGTGTAGGATGAAGGTCAGCGCCTCAGCTTCCTTCTGCAGTAGTAATTTTCATTGACCTCTAGTTTTCTCAGGATGTAGACATTTAATAATATTGGCTTTTATTGGTTAGGAATAATTAAAACTGAACGACCATATTTTACTCACAAACTGTTACAT
>VZTT01021088.1:16334-46324 GCA_013400855.1 Buphagus erythrorhynchus
CTGCTTTTCTCGTTTGTAGGAAGAAAATCGCTCTTGCTGCTTTTCCAGTCTCTAGGTTGTTTCATAACTTAAAGCTGAGTGGTCACAGGGTTGAACTGATGAAACGATATTTTTATTTTTTTAAGAAGCAATAAGAGATTGAAAAAGCTGGTTTAGCACTTCAGGAAGCAATATTGCTGAGCACTTAGCTAGGATCTCTGCAGTATTTTATTATTGGCAGCCTGTGTTATTCCTTCTTGCAGCTTTTTTTTCATGTAAATTACTTTATTGCGCTATAATACATGTCAGCATAAATATTAGATTTTAAATCTATGCATTAAATTGATTGTAATTCACGTTATTTTGTTAAATGATTTGGAATTTAGTTTGAATCTAAATAATAAGATTTAATATGCAGGATAATAAAAGAAAGCCAAACCAAAAGCCTAGCCAACCTCAAATGCATCTTAAGGGCTGTGTTTTATGGAGCTTCAGGTTTGTCTTTTGCCTCTCCACAGAGTTGCTGTTTCAGCTGAGAAACTCACTAATGCTGAGATGTTCTGGGTGCAGGTGCCAACTCTGAGTTTTTCTTGGGAGGCTGCTCTGGCTGTGCTGGTGCCTGGCAGCCAGCTCATAACCTGAGCTTGGAGCTGGGAATTGGAAAGGCTGGATCTCCCTCTGGATCATGGTCCTGTCACAGTTTAGGCCTGGAGTCACCATGGATGTGTTCTTATGAAGTTCTCATCTCCCTGTAACTGCATTGTTACTGCTTTTCCTTCTTTCCTCATGCCAAGGACTCCTTTGCACAGGAAATGGGGAAATGGGAGGAAGAAATGGGAGCAGGGTGCCTGACACTTGGAAATAAAGTGGGGGTTAGTTTTGGACTCAGTTTCTGAGGTTTCTTTGTTACCTCTTGTACAAGATAGTGATCTTTGCTACTTTTTTTCCTTGAATGTATCTCATGATGCCTTGGATCTGAAATCACTCAAGCCTGAACTTGTTGGAGGTAACGTTCTCAGATAAGGGAGTTGCCTTCAGTTTTTCCAAGGCTTATGATTCACCAAGGACCTGGTAGTCTAGGACAGCATATGGTAGTTCCTTACTTCTTAGGGAATTAGCTTCCTGTCAGGAAAATCTCAATAAAATATCATATGGAATTACATAATTATTTTTCATAGTGCACAAAAAAAGTCTACTACTATGCAACATTTGAGTATGGCATTTTAAGGGTGTTCTTGCTTTCCATATCCACAACCTCCTGTGTATTGAATAGGGTCACTTCTATAGGTTGCAGCTTGGAAGAGAGAAGCATGGCAGGGAACTTGGGAGTGCCGTAATGCACACAGACATGGGGACCTTTGAGTCCTGTCTCTGACAGGTTTTGGTCATGTTACCAATCTGCAACCTATNGTTACCAATCTGAAGGTATTTGACTTGCCTGCAAGTTGAAGTTGGTCAAATGTACATGTGTTTGATCTCTCAGAAATCTCAAGCTTGTGCTATTTCTTACCTATCTAACATAACTTTTCTGAGGAACTTCATGAATGTGAGATGGAGAAATTAATCCAAATAATTTACAGATCAGGACTGTGCCCTCACTAACCCTCTCCACTTGAGTGTTACAGAACTTGGCCATGGTCCTGCCACTTGTGAAAGGGTCTCTAAATAAATTCTAATAGGCAATACTTATTAAAAGGTTTTAAGGTTAACAAACCATTCTGTTAGGGATTGGGGCAGGAGTCACAAAAGTTGGATAGTGTTGTTTTCAGTTTTGTTTGGTTTTTAACACAAAATATGGTGTAAAATCACCTGAGCAGAGCATTAAAACATCACCAGAATATGTTTGTTAATTTTCAGAGTGCTTGGTTAGTGCCTCCTTTTTAGCTCCCTGAGATGCCTTTGCAGATTGTGGATATGGTGCAGCTTTTCTGATCACTGGTGCCTCAGGATAGCAGAGAGAGTCAGCCTCTTCACAAGTGCTGGAGTGGCCTGAGCACTTCAGTACCTGAACTTGACACATCTGTTAGTGCAGTTGCCATTATTCCTCTGAGATATCTGACTTCTCCCACTGTTTTGGACTGACTCTTGTATTTCACAAACTTTAAAAAATCACCTTTAATGTGAAGGGTTCAGCATAGAAACCACTGAAGTTCTGTTTGTGATTTTAGTGACAACTTCAGTTCCATTTGTGAAATTTTCAGGGGCTTCCAGCTTAGCCTGTCTCCTGACCTTGCTCTTTCTCCTCTGTTTCCTGCCTTGTGGTGTGAAGTTACCCAGCTTAGGAAGGTGCAGCTACCCAGCTTAGGAAGGTGCAGCATTTCCCACTGATGCTGAGCTAAGTGGAGCTGTGCTGGGCTGACAGTTGCTGTTCAGTGATGGCTCCTTGGCAGGGGCTTCCTGACTCTACTGGATTCAGGCATGCACAGAACTGCAGCTGAGCTGCTTTTAGTGATGCTCCGAGATCACAGCTAGACTTGGAGCTAGCTTGGAATTCCTCAAGTACTTGCAAAGGAGAGAGCACAAGGTGAAATTCAGGGAGAACAGGCAATTACCTTTTGCTCATTGAGCTTTATGAAGGTCTTGTTTGTGCCAGTAAGGTGTTGCCTGCCTTGCCTAAGAAGTTTTTTACAATTCTAATGGAGGGAGTTGTTGAACTTGGGGCACTTGGGACAGCTGCTTGGTGCAGTGAAATCTGCTTTTTCAGTGGACACCAAAGGACTGTATAGTGTTCCTGCTGGCCAGGGCAGATCTTACAGGACAGGGCTGTATGTTTCCTAAAAATTGCAGACAGCAGCTTGCAGAGATATAGAGGCAAGAAAATGTGCTCACTTAAAGCAGCCACTAACACTCCCAGATTATTTGAATAAATTATATGCATAGTGATTAACTTACCAATTTTGCTGCTAACACTATAATCAATCTAGTTTTGGTTTGTTGCTGATAAAGAATTACCTGCACTTGATCTCTCTTTATCCTCTGCTCTTAAAGGCCCCAACAGGTAGAAAGCTTCCTAGAAATGAATCATCTTGATTTTCTGAAACCAGTTTTAAGTTGCAAGCTTGCTTTCTTTGGATTCTCTGAACGTTCATGTATGCTCAATGTGCTCATATGAAGAGAAAAAAGAAAAGGTGGTGATAGTTTTTAGGATGCAGTAGCACTTGTCTGAACAAAATTGCAAACCACAGGTTTTCATAGGAATTCTTAGTGTGTGCAACCAGTGTCCACTTTCCAAAGTGCTTCCCATGTTCTGGTACCACAGTATGAATGCCTATAATGTGTGTAACCTTGCAGTGACTCTCAGGCAGGAAAATGCTCTGGTTTCCACTTTATTCCTGAGATTTTGATGTACAGACGTTTAGGTGTCCTGCTGAAATACATGAAAGGAAGCCTGGGGTGAAGAGGAGAGTAAAAACCTGGTCTCTAGAGACTGGTGATGGTTCCTTGTTCCTTTTTCTTAGCTTGCCTTTTCCTGCACCCAGTAGACTATTCAGTTAATACTTTAAATTACCAGTATTTGACTTCTCAACCAACAGAGGGGTTTTTAAATTGTTTTAGAAGTCTAGTGACTATATGGGCACAAAGCAGCAGTATATCTAGTTTTTCTCAGTAATAAGACTTCTTGGTGTGTGGTGTGCATGTGAGATAGTTTGGGTTTTTGCTTACTTGCAGGAGCTGGGATGTAGTGGAATCCCAGGGCTCCGGGGTATTTTCCTGTGGGCTGAGGAAACTGTGCCCTGAAGCACTGCCCAGTTTGTAGCTGCAGCATGGACATGTGGAAAACTGCTTGATAAGCCTCATGGAAATAGTAAATTCTATAGATAAGCCCTCAGTACCTCAGCATAATTTACCAGGGTTTGTTTTTCTTTCTGGATTTACAGAGATATGAAAAATGCTGTAATTGGAAACAACAAACAAAAAGCCAACTTGATTGTTTTGGGAGCAGTTCCAAGGTATGTCCTTTGCTACTCTCCTTTTCACTGATTCACAACAGGTCTGGAATAATGATCCTTCGATCACAGGCACTTTTTTGTTTTAACTTTGATTGTAGTTGACTGAATACTTTCTTTAACGTAACTGAGAGAGACTTGAAATATCTGTTAAACTCATGTATTGCACAACAGGCTGTTGAATAATGCTTTGCATTTAGAATTTCATAGAATTCTCTAAAGTAGTCTTGGTGGTTTTTTTATTGAACTTTATCAGCTCAGGAATAAAATCTATTTTTTTGACATTGATATTAATGATGGATGAAAGTAGTTGTATCTTATTCCTGTTCTTCAGCCAATTACCTGGTGAGTTCATAACTGAAAATGTATAAGGTTATGTTAAAGATTTAATTTAAAATATTGAAAAACATCTGAGATAATTTGCTTGTCTGCTCCACTTGCTTCAGAGGATTAAAAACCATTGATCATACTTTATTGTACCTTGCTGCTTCAGCTGATGTTAACATTTTCTGGACCCTGATTCCACTAGTACAAATTGAACAGGTAACTTCAGCTCCTAGACTGCTCGCTACAGCTTTCATTTCATCCCTCTTCTTCTCCAGCTTTCTTTCAGCCTCAGTTTGCAGCAATGGAGAATGAAAACCTTGAGCCCTGCAGTCCTTGTGCTGTCAGTGTGGCACCCACCTGTATCTTTTTGCTTAAATGGCAACCAGGTCCCGAACTATTCTGCCTGAGAGCTGCTGCTGCCTTGTCAAAAATGCTTTTTATTTGCAGAGAGTATCTTCCCACTGACAGACTGAGTTTGTGCCAAGGCTGGCCCTTGAAATTCTCTAGGGATTAGCAGTGGGGTCACCCTCTGTACAAAACCTGCTGGATTATCTTCCCTTTTGACCAGATACAAACAGGTGAAGAGAAGATTTCACAGGAGATGAAAAGATGAAAAGATGAAAACGGACACTTGTTGAAGATGATGAGAAATTTAAGGAATTTCTATCAGCAACAGGCCTTAAGGGGTTTTTGCAAGTCCTGCTGATTCTTGTGGTTCCCATTTTAAAAGCTACAGAAGGTCTTCACCTTACAAATCTAGAATCTGCCTGTTCTTATGTTTTGTAGGACTTCTGTTCCTTCAGTTATCCTGCTTTTTGCTGCTGCTTGTTCTGTGCCCAGTAAGGAAAATTCAAAAATGCTTTTTTCTTCATTGTTGCTAATGCCTTCTGGCTGCCCAGGTAAATGATACAGTTAATCTACAACTGCAGAGAAAGGACTGGCCCTGGGAAATGTTAAAAGGTGAACTATCACACTTGTCCTCTCTTCAGGACAAGTTATTCTCAAATGACCAGGAGTCTCTTCAGAGAACTTCAGAAAAGGCTCTTCAGACTGGAGGACTAGCTGAAATACATAGAGTTATTGTGATAAAAGATGATCCTCCCTGGCTATAATCTGACATAATCTACCTCAAGTGCCTTTCTGAAGGCTCTGCAATTTCCTCAAGGTGTTGTAGACAGACTTCACTAGATTATAGACAATTTGATTAGAGAACTGCTCCCTGACTTTCTCTGTCAGGGAGGTGGGAATCCATTGGATCTTTGAATCCATTGGATCTGTGATGCTGGTGGAGTACAGGGGCCTGGAATTCCAATCTGCAAAGCCAAGCCTCTCCCTCAGTGAGGAGAGGAATAATCAACCTGGCATTCTTTGGTTTAAGCCTTTAAGAACAGTTTTCTTTTCACAGAGTTCAGTTGCAGGCTCCCACGGGAAGTTGATTCTCTTCTCTAATGGGAATTGTTAGAATTCTGCTGCTGCTTTGTCCTGTGGTTCAGCTTGTTGTTTACTCGTTTCTTGCTTCTCTCTCCTTCCTCAAGTATTCCTCCATCAAACTTTCAGAAAATACTCTTTAGAGCCAAGGAACCCCCTCAGACCTGTCACTCAGAGGAAAACAATATGTTCAAATATTAGAACAGACTCATATGGGGTTTGGAAACAAGTCTAGGAAGTATCTTTTGTTTGAAATTGGGCCAAATACTACTGGAATATATGAAATAGCCGTATTATTTTAAAATATTGCAAAGAAATGCAAAGTCCTTTGAAGATCTCCTTACAAAGGAAGCAGTTGCTGTGGAAGAATGATGGATCCCTGTCATTTCTGGGCCAGTGGCCTCCTGAGTCTGTGAGCTGGCTGTTCAGTGGTGTCATCTTTGGAAAAGGACATGTATCAATACCTTAAATGAATTTTTCTGGGACCCTTTAAAATTCAGTCTGACCTGTGGTCACCTCTGGACTGCTTGTTCTGAAGAGGGTGCTAGGAAAAACAAAGTTGGTTAAAGAAAGCTTGCAGAATTGCCATGTCTGGAATTTAAAACTGGGAGGTGTTAAAACTGTACAAATGTGTGCACAGACTTGGCCCTGGATATTCAGAATGGAAATCACCAGCTTATGTGTGGATTTTGTTTCCTAAGAAGTGATTTTCTATATCTCTTCCTAGAATCATAGAATTTCCATTCTCATGGAATGCTGGCCTTGGGCCCCTGCCAGGGCTGTAGAAATGTTACTTTTTGAAATTCTTGCTTTTTAGTAGTTGTCCCAGAAAATAGAATTTTTAAAGTTTAGAGGGGAAAAGTTATTGTAAGGCCAAGTTCCTTCAGTGGCAGACCAACTTAAAGCTAAGACGCGACAGCCTTGGCAAAAAGAGTATCCTACTTGTACTGTCCTTCAGCTTTTTTTCTTCTACCCCACATTAATGCTAGCAGAGACCAAGAAGTCCACAGTAATTGTTGGTGTGCCCCTTTACTCAGCAGTTTTATAAGAACAAATCCTGCAGCTTTTGTGTCTATCACCACATCAGACACCTCTTTGGAGTCCAAGTTCAATATTTAATGCTTCTGTCAGTTCCTCTTACAGCCTAAATCTCAGGGAAATGATTGAGTCATCAATTCAAATGTAAATTGTTCTTTTCTAAGTCATCTTAACAGGGCTTCTGAACTAACTAAGTGCTGTTCATCTAGTAGCAGTCTGTAGTGCTGCTGGCTCCCAATCCTCTGAGCTGTAAATGGCTCACAGAGGTGGTGTTGGAAAAGAAAACCCTTTCTTTTGAAAGCACGAGGAAGCTGCTGATAAGTCAGCATTGCAAGTCTGTGCAGCAGCTCTTGGTACCCAGAGAGATGCAGCAATGCTGGTTTGTCATCCAGGCACCAGCAGGGCCTTTCAATTCTGGGATAATTTCCTTCCTTCTTTCATGTGGGGGATGGCAGAGCACAGGGAAGGCAATGTTAAATTCCAGTGAGCAGAGCACAGCTCTGTCTTCCTGTTTGTTGTAGCTACCTGTTGAATCTCTGATCTGTGTGACATTGACAAAAAAACCTTACCTGAACCAAGTTATTGCTGATCTAGTTATTGCTGAGAGATCAATATTTAAAGTCTAATCCACTTCATTAAGAGCTTCAGTTATTCCTTTGTTCCAAAATTAGTACAGTTTTTAAATCAAATCTTAATCCCAGCCACCCAGAGCCTTTAACAAAACCATTAAATCATCCTTGTCATTTACTGAAAATTATTTTCTAACTTCCAGCTGATTGTTCCCCTATCACATAAAGTCAATTATTTGGCGTCATAAGGTGATAGTGCACTTCTTCCCAAAGCTTCCTCTAGGTATGTGCACCTCAAAGAATTTTGAGTAGTTAATTTTAACCTTTCCTGTCATTTTTTAGTGGTTCTGTTTAACTGTTGAGGTTTTAAAGTTTTCTAAATTTCTTTGGAGTACATTTTAAAGGCCATGTAGAACAGCTGAAGCTGAAGGACTCTTCCACATGTGGATTTTAAGTTCTGCACAGCAGACTGTTAGGTTGCCTATGGAAGTGAAAACTAGTAAGAATTTATTGGGATTTTAAATTGTTTCTAGGGCTGTAAACACACCAACATGAAATTTTATGTTTAGATTTATTGTTAAGCATAATCAAATTCTTTCAGGCAGTGTTCTTTTAGAGTTTGCCAAAAGAATAAAAGATTGCTGCTTTGATAACTGTGTAACCTGGTAAAAAAGATGAGAAGGGAAATGCTTGAGGTGGCTCTGCCCCTGGCAGTGCAGGTAAAGGTGCAGCTGAAATGCCAAGTTGGTGTAACAGAGCTCTTCTCACAGAACCACCCTCTGTGCTTCTGACCATGTCCTACCTCCACTTCTTGTGTTATATTTGACTGCACCAAGACCTGCCTTAGCTCAGTAATCACACAAAACTCTCTCAAAAAGCAGGTCTTGTTCTGTGGAGTTAAATACGAGACAGATGAGCAGGGAAGGGGGAGAGCAGGACTTGCCCTACAGCAGTGGAGAAATGTGTCTTGAAATGCTGAGGGGCTACTGGGGTGACAGTGCCAGGGATCTCCATCAATGGGAGCTGGAAAATCAACCAGAACAGCCCCTTCAAATGGTTCCATGTTTGATCCTGCCTCAGAGCAAGGCCTGAGGATCTGTCAGAACTCCTCATGCCTGCCCTGGTGCCTGCAGGAGCTGAGGCCTGGCCTCTGCTGGGGGTGTTAGTAAATGTGCTGTTACCAGGTCTGCACATCCTGTGGGACCTTCATCATCCCTGGCATGTTCCCTGCTTGCTTCCAGGAACTCCATGCACTTGGACACAGTATTGTGAGGTCTGTCATGCACACTAGGGAGTGTTTAGTCCAAACTTCTTGGATGTCCTTACGAGGTCAGGATGCAATTGTTTCCTGATGCATTGTTCTGTTCTGTGTGCAGTTTGCATTGGGATTTTCTGTCATGCACACCACAGGGTAGGGATCTGTGTGCAGGTACTGTGCTTTGCTGTCTTAGGGGAAGGAGCTTCACCTGCCATGCTGGTGTTTTCCAAGGCTTGCTTTGCTCTAGGGTGGTGAAAGTGATGGGGAGCAGAGACTCCCCTGTGGTTATCCTTTGCTTTTCTTCAGATCAAGTCAGGAGTCAGGACCTTGCATAATTAGACATTTCTTAATGAGGAATCTCTCCATAAGGATGATGTATGTAACTGGAACAAGGTTCTAACCCAGCTGTGGAGTACAGGTGAGTCAAGGCAAGCATTTGCAGTGAGCAGAATTGTATGAGCTGTTGTTTAGAAGCTATACAGCCACATATCTCTGAAGTGCCTGTTCTGATAGCAAAAAGAGAGTTGTTAATACAAGATGTACTTCTAATGCCACCTTTTCTATTGTGTATTTTTATTAGAATTTTAAGTTAAAAGTAAAAATATCATGTAGAAGATAGCTTTATGATACCTCATGCTACTTGTTCTTAAGGAGCTGGAAGAGTCAAATCTGTACAAAATTACTCAAAAATGTATTCCTGACATCCTCTTTCATGTGCTGATGCTGGATATTGGCTGGTGATATCAAACTCAGTGAGACTGTAGTGTAATCTTTTTGTATACAATGGAGAATTTCAAACTGCAGGTGAATGGGAAGTAAAACCAGCTTGATTTTTGGTATAAGGTCACTTGATATCCTCGGACAAAAATCTTTTAGAACTGGTTTGTCTAAATGAACAGTAGTTGTTCAGATGGTGGTCATAAGCTGGCTTATATTCTAATTCAGACAGGAATTTCTGGAAGACTTAGAATAAAATTTGAATGTGTTTTATCGAAGTAGATTGAATGAACAGTGCAATGGTGAGCATAGGAATAAGACATCAATCTTGAGCAAAGTGGTAAGATGGCTGAAGCAAGACTAGGTGAAGCTGTTGCTTTATGTAATGCCTATTAACACACTTTGTGAAGCAAAAGGCTTTTATCATCTCAAAAATAGTCTTAAACTGAACCAGTGTAATTCACTGTGTAAGTTAAAAAGCTCTGAGTGCTGTTGGTGTGAATTTATCTCTGGTTTCAGGGGCTGTGTGTTGATCCCACCTATTCTGGTATAAATGGCTGCAAAGAAAAAATGTATTTATTGATGTTTTCCTGATTGGGTCATGGAACGGTCTTAGTGGGAAACATTGGAATAAATTCAGCTCAGACTGGAAGATCTGACAGTGTGATGCACTGGGATGGAGGATTTTGTTCTAGTAACCAAGAGGAGAGACCATGCTGCAGCCACCTCAGTACCTCTAGAAGGGGATGTGAGAACACCTCGAGGGAGCTGGGAGCACCAGGGTAGGAACCAGGACAGGAATCCATGGAGTGCTGGGGGAAATATTCCTGCTGTAAATGGGACCCCATGGGGAGGAGCCAGGGCTGCTTTCAAATGAAACATCATTAAAGAGGAAGGTGAGAGAAAACTTGATTGTAGTAATGAAAAATGTGAAGTTTCAAATCCAGACCTATTGCACCTCAGTAGATGTTGAAACTCTCCAAAGCTGGATTTAGTTACATGAACAAGAATCAGACTGGATGCAGGTTATGTGGTATATATAGAACAGCTCATGGAATATTAATGTTAGTGAGGATGTCTAAGCATTAGGATAAATTACTAGAGCTGCAAGCTGAGACTCCTTGTTTTATTCCTAAGGGAAAAGCTTTCTGTGCAGCCAACTTCACTTCTTATGCACTGCATACTGCTCAACTTGGCTCTTTTAAAAAAGTATTTGCACCGTGTGAAATATTTCAGAAGCAGTTATCTTTGCTTTGTAGTGCTTTTTAGGGAGTAGAGTTAGCCCAGGTCCCTTGGATCTAGCCTCTGGAGATTTGGAATTACCATTGCTTCCAAAAGAGAAACTGGCATCTCACTTCAGGATAAATTTCTGTTACTAACAGTCATAAAAACCACTCATTTTTGAGTCTTCACGTGTAAAATCTATAGCTATTTAATTTGTGACTTAAAGATATTATTGTACAGAAATTATTCTGAATGCTTTTAGAATTATACTTAGGTCTATCTTTGGGAAGTTCTGTGAAAAGTGATTGCTTCCTCTTATGTCTGAAAAGTAGTGCTTTTTAGCACTAAAAAGAACAGATTGAAAAAAAGTTTGTTGTCCTGTCTTGTTTGAGCTATTCTCAATACATGAATTCCATTCCGAGCTTGGGGTTGACTCTCACTGGGACTTCCAGCACTTTCAGAGGTTACCTCTATGCATGCAGTGACTTTTTATTCCATGTTCTGTCAGACAGCAGGGATAACTCACCTCAGCAGTGCCTTCATGTGCAGGGGTTTCATATTCATCAGTGCCTTCATATTCATCACAGGGGTTTTCCAGGGTAGAGCTTTTGGGCCTTCTTGCAATGGACTGGACTACAAGCATCTTCAAAGGTAGAATCAGATATGATAAGAATTGTGATAATTCCACAAATAGTGAATTCATCCCCTTTGCAAGGGGACTGGTAATCAATGTCCAGATAATCATGACTCAATTAAAGCTCTTATTTGTTAACATACTTCAATGAAGGATGTCTTAAGCTTCACAGCACTCAAACAGTTATCCTGGCCTCTTTCTCCATGTGCCTGCCTATGGAGTTTGAGGAAGTGCTGAGTTTCATCTTCTTGCCAGATGTTTTAGGAACTTGAGAATTTTTGTGACAACTTGTAAATGGGGTGGAGTGTGAAAAAGGGCATTTCTGTTCTTTTTAACTGTGAGGTTGGTGCTCAGACTGGATTGGGGAGGTCTAAATCATGCACATCTGTTATGGTGTGGAACTCTGGTGCATCACACCCATCTCAGTCATTGTCAAAGGAAAGGGAAATCTGAGCTGAGTCTCTTCCTTGCTAGGCCACCGCAGTTTGCTTTTGTTCAGCAGCTGCTGCCCTTGGAAGCTTTCTACTTTAAAATAATCCATGGTTTTCCCAGGTGTACGTTATTTCTCCAGCTGACCTTATTTCTGTTTCTTGGCATGGAGTCCATTGAATTGTCTCTCTGGATGGATTTGCTGTCCTTCCTCATTTGGATATGATTTCCTGAATATCATTCCTGACATCTGAGAAAAAAAGCCTTAATCACTTAATTGCCCTTAGAAGGGCAGGAAAAAATGACAGAATTTGTATTTTATATAAACATAATGGAAAATATCTGAGGAAGCCTTATAGAAGTTTGAAAAAAATCCAAATACTGCATTTTAAAACCTTGGAAAATGCTCATGAAGATACTGTGAGATCTTTCCATCAGCTTTATTTCATTTCCTGTTTGTTGTAATGAGCTTTACTTCAGGACCACAGGCTGAAGAGCGTCAATAAGAACATCAGCACCTTTTTGCTGTTTACAACCCCTTTTCTATGTATCTGTGCTTTTGTTTTCCCCTGAAGCACACAAAAATGTATTGTGGTGGGTTCTAGCCTTGTTCTGATATTTCAGCTGGTTTGGAATCCAAAGGCTGGCTGATAAGGGATAAGGCTGCAGATCAGGGGTCCAGGTTATGAAGGGACAGTGTTCTTAGAATATATGAACTATAAACAAGTACCTTAATCATATTTTTAAGTTTCCAAAATCCAAATTATAATCTTCCCTTCTGTCCCCTGCATATAAATGCCATTTTTCTACCTTTTTATCCTGATGATACTAATGTCAAGGAGGAATGCATTACATCTTTGCTGAATTTGTCTGGACTAGAGCCTGGGAACAACAAACCAGTCCAGGATGTTCCCGTGGACAATAGAAGGATGTGAATCTTTGTCATTAATGCTTGACAGTACTTTATTAATAAACTGTTTTATCTTTAGTGACTATATGGATTCTCCTTACTTGAAACTTCTTGTAATTTTATAGTTTGTCCTGGAGCTGCTTAATTTTCAATGTTACTCGGTGTCAGTTCTATCTTTTAAAGACAGAAATAGAAAATATTACAATATGCATGTCTAGCTCTTGGAACACCTGATCTGAACCTTAGGCTTGTTTTAAAGATGTAGAAAAGGATATTATTAGTATTTCAGAAACTTATTGTATGTAAAATGGAAACTTAAATTTTGATCTTCACTAATTCTAAAGTTTAGGTAAGGCTTTCTATTTTAAGCATGTTAAACTTTAGATTATACTCAGCATATTTAATTTTTGCTCTTTAAGAGGAGGAGAGCTGTAATATTTGTTCCACGTGTGGAGTGTTAATGGGAAAGAAAATAGCAATTACTTTCTTTAGAAAAGAAAAGCCTTCAGAATTTCATGTGCTTTTGAATTTTTTAAAAATCCTTTTGGGAAAAAAGTCTTTTTAGGACATGATATTGGGGGGCTGGAGCATGTCTAGGGAAGGGAACGGATCTGGGGAAGGATCTGGAGCACCAGGAGAGGCTGAGGGAGCTGGGAAAGGGGCTCAGCCTGGAGAAAAGGAGGCTCAGGGGGAACCTTCTGGCTCTGCACAACTCCCTGACAGGAGGGGACAGCTGGGGGGGGTCGGGCTCTGCTCGCAGGGAACAGGGACAGGAGGAGAGGGAACAGCCTCAAGCTGTGCAAGGAAGGTTCAGGCTGGATATTGGGGAAATTCCTCCTGGAAAGGCTTGCCCAGCCCCGGCACAGCTGCCTGGGGCATTGGTTGTGGAGTCCCCTCCCTGCAGGGATTTAAAAGCCATGTGGATGTGACACTTGGGGACATGGCTCAGTGGTGGCCTTGGCAGTGCTGGATAAACAGCTGGACTTGATGATCTGAGAGGACTTTTCCAGCTTTAATGATTCTGTAATTCTGTGACTGAACATTTCTGCATTCAAGGAGCAGGTTATTTGTTGAAGGCCTTGATAATCAGAGAAGGCCATCAGTGAGGTCTGTACAGGGAAGACACACAGAGCAGGTCTTCAGGACTGCCTAGTGAAAATGGAAGGAAATACTCTTGCATTTCTGAATTTCTAAATTGACCTCTAGGTTATTGAAAGCCATTTTTAAAAAGGTTATTGCTACTGACATATTTTAATTAGTCATTAGATCAATATTTACCAAAACATACAGGCAGAGGAGTCAGCCAGAGTTAGAACAGTAGATGAGATTGTGCTTTCTTTCCACATAGGAGCTCAATATCCTTTCTTTTCCAGGATGAATTTTAACCAGGATGTCTCAGTACATTTGTACGTGACCATAGAAGTTTTTGTTTCCTGTCCTTACTTTAATCTAGAGGGCAGAGAAAAGAAAATCATCTGTCTGTAAACAAGTAATAGCAGTGCAAAGTTACCTGATTCCACGGGATTGAGGGAGTGCTATTTTTCCTTAGTGATGATTTTGCATACCACTGATTTATGTATTTTGCTTCTTAATACTGTAGAAAGAATCCAAATTGATTGGGACCCAGACTACACCATTAGCAAGATGTGCTTTAGGCTTGAAGGGATCCTGTTTAGCCCCAATACAGCTGCCTTTCTGCACATAAAACTTTCCTGGGCTTTCTTTGTATATGTGATCATTTCTCAGTGTTCCAAACTCAGATTACTCTCAGCTCTCCCCATGCTTGTGCTTGGTAATGGAGTTGCTTTGCAGTTGTGACCCAGAAGAAATCACTGCTCAAGATAACCATTCCCACAGTGGTAATCAGGTGTTAAGCTTCCCTTTCCCATCAGCTTCAAACTTCAAACTCATTTCCTTTAACTGAAATTTGGGCTCTCCCTGTTATTCTGAAAGCCCCATCCTGGATGTCAGTACTGTGACAGTACCTTTTTAAGAAAAAACAGTGGGGTATTTTTCTACACCAAGTAAAAGTTGTGTAGGAACACACAGTGTGAAAAGGTTGTGAATTAAGTGTTACTCTACTTTTTTACTCAGTCTTCATCTTTCTATTAAGGTTTTCATCCTCTTTACATAGCAAGATTCAGATTATTTTCTTTTAGACTTAAATTTTCTCTTCCATATGAATTTTCCTCTAAAAATACTTGTGTTTGCAGGTTGCTGTATTTACTCCAGCAAGAGAGCTCAAGCACGGAGCTGAGAACAGAATGTGCAGTGGTCCTGGGCAGCCTTGCCATGGGGACAGAGAACAATGTCAAATCCCTCCTAGACTGCCATATTATCCCAGCCTTATTGCAAGGTACTCCTCCCTTAACAGATTTGTGTTAGTAAATGTTCCTAAAGTACCGAAATTAACAAAGATAATGAGACTGAATGGTTGGTTTGCCCATTTTTATAGGATTGCTATCACCAGATTTGAAGTTTATTGAAGCTTGCCTGCGATGTCTCCGTACCATTTTCATCAGCCCTGTAACTCCAGAGGATCTGCTGTACACAGTAAGTTGTAAGCAGATTATTATGTTTTTTCAAAGGCTATAGAGAGGGTGGGAGTGAAAAATCTTGTTGTCTGGAGTAGTAACAAGGCCTTGTTTGGGTAACAGCATTAGCACTTCTCACCTATCTTTGAGGTATTTGGCACCCCTAGCATTTATGGCTGGCTTGATATGAGCTGGTCACCAAGGTAGCCCACTGATAAAGAAAATACCTACATGTTCAGACTTGTGTGCAATCTTAAGGAGGAAAACTGTCTCTAAATGGTATTTAGAGTACTATTATCAGAGCTATACTGGCAACAGTTGCTTTCTGAAAGCTAAAGATTTATCCAACACTGTCCTCCCTCTCCAGATGGGAGAGGGCTTGCTCAGGTTTTGTACCTCCAGTAGAAGAGCTTCACCTCTAAAATGTCTCTGCTCCTAGCTGATATGTGTGAGTTGCATTTAAGTGACAGGAGGATAGAAAATGTGCCTCTCCAGTTGCTATAATCCTGAGTTTTTCCTAGGGCACGTGCCAGCAGGGGCTGTTGGTGCTGGCCCTGGTTAGGTGACTGGGCAGAGCCCTTGCTGTCTCTGGGCTTTGCCCAAACTCAGGCACTGCCCTTTATTGGGAAGGAGGGGCAAGGAGAGTTTAGCTGCTTGCTTTATGCTGGTGTAGAGGGTAAGATGAGCCATGGAATGAAAGCTGTAGAGGACCAGCAATCTCTTTCTGCTCAGAAAATGGGAGCATTGCCTCAGTCTGGGGGAGGTCACAGAGCAGCTTCAGCTTCTGAGGGTAACTGAGTGGCCACAATGAGAACCACTCTGTGTTCCCACTCATAGGGAGCTGTTGCCTGCTGGGGAAGTCTTGATGCTTACAGAGCAGAGCACAGCTGGCCCCTCATGTCATAGTTTCTCTACAGTTTGGCTGTTAACAGTCAACAGATTTTCTTCATAGTTTTTTGTCTAGTTGTTATGCACTGCTGCAATGTCTCTTTTGTTCTCTATTCCTTTTTCCAATGAATTTTTACATTTTCATTCCAGACACAGGTATGCAAACTTGTTGTTTTCTATGGACTCAATCTTACCATGGACCTATTCTGAATTTCATCTGCCAGTCAGTCCATCTCCAGAAGTCAGCTTGCATTTAGTGTGTGTAGACAATCAGCCAGCTTTGTCCTCCACTGTTTACTGCCTTTTTTCCAGGTGTTTTGTGATTGTTCAGCATGGAAAATCTCAATGCATGTTGTATATGTGAACACCAAAGGCACCTCTCCAGAGTGATCCAAGGGCTTCCTCTTTGTGTCTTTCTTTGGTTTCACTCCATGCTCCCAGATTCCCCCAAATCAGCCTCTAAGAGCTGGTAACTGCAGAGGCATCTGCTTCATGCTCTCAGCATCCAGAGAGGGGTTTAAGATGACTATTTCCATTAACAATCCGTATCTCTTCCTGGAGATCAGTGCTTAATAGGAACTTTTAATTGCTCCCTATTTGGAGGAGAGGAAGGGGTAGATTATGGACAGGAATGGGAAAGAACCACCATTAGCATAGAAATAACCACTAACATGAGAACAATATGCCTGAGAGACTGAATTTGGTGTTTCATGCTTTGCTTTCTTAGCTGCACAGTAATGACATCAACTGGTCCCCCAGTCCTCCTTCAGGCAAATGGGATGTCCTGGAATTAACCATAACTACAGGAAATGGTCATCTGGTGAGGGGTCCTTACTCCTTAGTTCACCTGTAAAACCCATTTTCCCATTTCCCATTCCAGTTAGACCCCTCAAAGTTAAGTATTTTATGATTATGCTTAAGGTCCTATTTCTGGAAATCCTATTTTTTTCCATCTCTTGTAGGAATACCCAAAGCCATGCTTTGAAAAGTACTGAATACAGATCCTTAGAAAAGATGTTTTTCTTATCTCTTGGGAGGTAGAGCCCCAGCCCACACTGCTGCAAGCTGTGTTTCACAAGGCAGCAGTTGAGACATTGGCTTTGCAATTAAAGAAGTAATTATGGGCCTAATGAACACTTCATGGTAGACATTCCAACACTGAGAACAACAGGAAGAATTCAAAGTTCCCGTTTAGCCACCCTGCTCCCTCTTTGTTTCTGGTCCCAGCAGCTCTGAGGAGACTGTCACCATCTCTATACAGCTGCAGCACTTGAAGGTCTCTCAAGTTCTGCCCTTTTCAGGTCCTGTTTTGAAGGGTAGGAGACCAAGCTTGTCAATGGCTTTTCATTCCTGCCCAGCAGTTCTGGAAAAAAAACTTCTGAAAAGTTGGATCTTGAGTTGTGTCTAACATGAAAACATTCCTAGAATTTTTTCATAGTTTGACTGCAGAGAGAGGATGCTCTCAATCCTTGGGCAGGACTGTTTCCAAGACAAGGTGTTAGGAGTTAGCTTAACATCTCCAAGGGTGTTGCAGTCATTCTAGAGGTTTCAGAAGACTTCTCAGTTAAAATCCAGGATATACAAGTGCTTTAAAGACAGCTGCTTAAAATATTCCTTTCTGTTTGTAACAGGTGCACATGATCCACAGTAACTAGAATATTTCTCCCGGCAGAAATGTCAGAACTACACCTTTTCTCTTGAGCCTTTCCTTATGGACAGAAGCCTGAAGGATAAACTGCTGACGGTTTTGTGTAATTAATTCTGATCAGTTCCAAGGATAAAATAGCTCTTCAGAGGTGGAAACATTTGGGCAGTTTCCTATAGGAACTTAGGGTCTGTACTGAGAAAATGTGCAGCTCCATCCATCCATCCATCCATCCATCCATTGGACTGGATGAACATTAAGCCCTCAGAAAGGGCAGGTTTTTAGGATCTCATGCCGAGTTGTGACACCAAGTTATATCCAGACCTGCTGTGCCAGAGGAATCCTTGTTAATGGAGGCTTCCTGCACAGGCAGGGTGCAGGCTTTGGGGCTGAGACCCATTTAGTGACCATGCTGCACTAGGAAATGAGGAATGACATAGAGTCCAGGGGGAGAGATCTGTTGAGGTGCAGACATATGTTCAGACTTCTTTAAATTCCAAGATTATTGTCCATGTAAGCCAGCCAGCTCTGGTTGTGTTTTAGGCTGCTGAGTAGATGGAAGCACTAAGGCAAATCCAGTTTGACTGAGATCCTGTGTACTTCAACTCCTGTTAACTTATTGAAAACAAAAGAATAGATTCAGTGGTAGAAAATGTTTCCAGCCCATGAAAGCATTCTGCGTATTTCCTGACAGATGTTCTCAGTTGTAATTCCAATTTTCTTCCTCAGTGGGACCCAGATAGAATTCCAGTGGGAACTTGCTGTGTGTGGCTGCTGTGCTGGCCTTGCAGGAGGAGGTGCATTCCCTGCTGGAAGTCCTGTCCTTACAGGAGTTTGGAGAGTGAAGGCATTGCAGCAGGATGATACTCTGTCCTGTTGAGACAATGAGGAATCAGTTTGAGAAGTCTCAGTCTCTAGAAATGATGAGTGAAAGGCATTCCTGCTTCCTGGGCAGGTTTGGAATGGAAAACCTGACATCACCTGGTATTGGCCAGGCTTGGCAAAGGGGAGGAGGTGCACCTGAGAGGATCAGTGTTCCTTACACTGATTAATAACCAGGTGTTTAATGAGCAATGAACCCACGCTGCCAAATGTACACGTGCTCCACCACAGCTCAGTAATCCACAGTTCCTAAGGGAGGAATCTGGGTCATCCTCTCATGCCTTATTTCTTCTTTCCTTCTGGCTGTTTGTGGTGGATGAGCCAGGAGCAAGGCTGAATATTCTCCAGTCCAAACTGCTTCCTAAAAATGAGAGTTGTAAAAGAACCAATTCTAGCTTATAGAGCTTGAATTCAAGTTATTTGGATGGATAGAAGCATTTCAGTTCTCTGACTTGGGAAAAAGGAGAGCAACCCTCAATTAAAACCAAATATTTTAAGACTAGGTCTGCACAAATTTTTTGTGATGTTAAAAAGGAATATGAAGAAATTAGGTATTGGGATCCAAGCAGGTAAATGTAATTGTTAATTCTCTGAGTTCTGTTCGTATGGACAATAGTTTTGTTACAATATATGTGATACTGAGGTATTTGTCCTAAGTTGCCTGGAACTACTTTGTTAGCAGACAAGATTTTAATGGATTTGTGAATATCATTGTTGTAACTGTAGTTTGAGTGTAGACTCAATCTCACTAAGGTTGCTGGGAGGATCCTTTGTTACTTAGGTATCAATACTGAATAAAAGTGCAATTATGTAGCCTCACATTGACACCTAATCACTATTCACATTTAGTTGGAAGTCAGCTATGTCCACACATCCCTTTGTTCTTTCTAGGTTCTTTTCTGATCAACATGCCAAAATTATTTTACAAGTTGGATATTTTAGCAGAATTGTAGAGTAGAATGAACAGTTTTCTTACAAACACATGAAGGAAGCACTCTTGGAACTTTCCAAGAGTTTTTAACCTTCTCATGCTCACAACACTTCAAATTTGATGAAACATAATGAGGTGTATAAAAGATGTCTTTAAAGAATTGCTTCTTAAATGTATAGTCCAGAATATCTAATAATACACTTTGTGTACTGGCAGAATTTCAAGGGACCATCAATGTGTTGTTTGCAGGGATTCATTAATTATTATATTGTATGTACAATGACATCGTTAGGGTCACAGTGATAATGGGGAAATAAAACTTCTCATAACCAGTGTGTCTGTCTGAAGATACAGTCACTGAACAGTCAGGCTGGTGCTGCTTTCAGTGCTGTCACGGGAGCTGAGGTGCAGGAAAGTTTTGCTCTAATTTCAATTCCCCTCTCTCTAAACCAGAGGATTGTAATTCCTCATTGTGCAGGTAAAACAGAGTCTGACTTAGATTTTCCAGGCCAATGTAGCACATGTGCTTTGGAAAGGCTCATTCAATCCTTCCCTTTGCTCAGCTCCCTTTATCTCATGGAATTAATTTAGTTCACCCCTTTCCAAACTAAAATACCCATAGTTTCTTTTAAGATCACCGTAGTTCCTGCTGCTAAAACATGCTGGTAAAAGTAACTGAAAGCTTTACAACACTATAGTTTTGTAATTCACCACAGAGGTAAATAACGGGATGTATTTGCAGATGAGAACTTGCCACAGAATCATGGAAAAGTTTGGGTTGCAAGGGACTTTAAAGATCATCTGATTCCAACCCCCTGCCTTGGCTTAGGGAACCTTCACTGGAATATAAGGGTTTTCTTTTGCTGATTTATTTGGGATTCTCTGTCACTAGTGTCACACACATTGACAGTGCCTATAGTGTGTGTTTGACTGCAAGACAAAAGACATGATGACTCCCCATGAATCAATTCCAGGGGACTGTGCCCTGTCCAGGCTGGCACTGTGTTCCCTCCCTGCTCCCTTGGACTCAGAGCTGGGAGAAGAGCTGAGTCAGCCACACTGGTGGTAAGACAACACTTAAGGCAACTCCTGGACTGATCCCTGTCAGTGGCCATGTTTGATTTGGGTATGTTTCCCCTCCTATTCTTTTATTGGTTTTGTCCTAAATATTCTGGAGGCAAATTGCAGGAGTTTTATTCCTGTTATTCCAATTTATTCCAATTGCACCGACCTTTTATTTCTTTTCCGGGGGATTTGGCTCAGAACTGTCACTCATGCCTTCAGCTTTTAATGAACTGCTTTTGATGGTCTTGCTCTGTATCCATAAAGTTTCTGTGGAAGGGAGAACACTGAGTGCAGAATCAGGGGTGCTCCTTTAAGTGACAAACTGCAAAGAAGCTGTGCTGAAATCCGGTGTTAACACTATTATTTTCTCACTTGTTTGCAGGATTCTTCAGTTATCTCCCACCTCATGGGACTGCTCAGTAGGTCTCGATACACACAAGAATACATATGTCAGATCTTCTCCCACTGCTGCAAAGTAAGAAAGACAGTTCATGTTTTCTGTGCAACCTGTGTTTCTGGCCTGTAAGAACTGTGTGTGTGCTGCCTTTTGTAACAGGAATTTTGGGCCAGTAATGACTGGACTGGTACTGCTCTGCAGCTGCTGCAGATTTATTGGGGTCAATATATGCTGCTCTGCTGTACTAGAAAATAAGAAAATATGGGAGTTTTATAGGCTTTGGCTGCTAAACAAAGCCAACAGTCTGGACAAGTATCAGTCTTCACTTTTAGCACTATAAATCCTGGAACACTTCTAGTTTTCCTCTGAAAGTCTCAGGATGGTGTGAGCATCTCTTTGCAGAGGTTGTGCAGCTGCTTTCACCTGTTTAAAACACAGAGATTGTTCTCTGAGAGGTGCTGTTGGTGGAGAGGAAAAGAAATGCTATTCTCAGCTGAGCTCTATCAATTACAGGTTAATCCAGATACCTGTTCATTCCTGCTATGTAATGCAGTGCTGTTGATATGAGAAAACTGATGTACAACCAGCAGCAACCCCACCCCAAACCTAGTATTGTCTTTCCCTTCCCCCACTCCAAGTTTCCACACAGCACTTGTTTTTATTGTTGCAGTTTTTTGGGAATTACTGTACCAGTGAGTTACACAATAACTGTATCAAAATAATTTGGGGTAGGAAATTAGCTTTTTACAGCATCTTTCCCTTTTAGTCACAGTTTAAAACTAAAGGATCACAGATTTTTTGCTAACAAATGAGAAAGTTCCTAAGTTTATGAATTTGTAAGTATTTACCTTGAAAACTGTCTTTCTACCTTATCACTTATAATGAGTCCTCTGGAACTGTCAATTATTCCTTTGTTAAGTATCTATGTTCTTCTTCCTTGACTGGTATTTATGTACATTCATCCCATTGCATTTCTTCTGCTGAGTGAAGCTGAGGACTGAAAACTGTCCATTTAATGGGATATAAAGATAGAACTCAGCTGCTAATATATAGGGAACTGTTTAAAGAAAACATGTAGACAAAATCCTACACTGGACTATGGAAGTTCACACATATATCTAATAGTGGGAAAAAAAGTTGGTATTTTGGGAACAAAAATGCACCAGGGAGACACCTCCTATTTAAGTGGCCCTTGAAAGTCTCCTTACAGGCTGAGGAGCTCAAACAAGTAAAAAATCAGGCCATGTTGGTCTAGGAGAAGAATAACCCAGGACAAATTATAGGATAATAGAAGAGTTGGTTTATACAATCAGGGGATGGCTCTGGGAATATAAACCCTGTTGGCTGGGAGAGAACAGAAAACAGTTATTGTCATCTTTTTCCAAAGGAATTATTTCTTTGCAGCTCCAGCAATTCCTGGGGACTTGCGTATCTGAAATGTTGTTTACAGCACAAATGCACAGTCACTTCACAAGTGAGGAAGGTCTTCTGAACTCACCATTCTCTTTTGAGTGCCTTCTCCACACCCAAAATCTCTCTGAAATTTTACAGTGACTGTCTGGAAAAAATCAGGATTTTGGAAAGAAGTTGTTGGCTGTGTAAACAGAGAGAAACTAGGCTGCACAAGAAAGACAGGGTGGTGGGTATGAGTGTTAAGAAATGGTTGCATTTACAGAATAAACAGCTGCATAACAAAGAAAAATATTTGAGGTTGAGTAAACAGATCATCACAAATGTTAAATTGATCAAGTACTCATTCTCTTGCCTAGGCAAATGCAGCTGTTCAGCAAAAATCTGAAATGTCCCCTTCCTTCTATTTTGTTTAGTTTTGAGGTTTCAGATTTATAATGTCAATTATTATGTTTTCAGACAGAACAAAATATATCTAATACAATGAAGACAAATTTGCAGGGGATTTTCTCCCTTCAGTGGATAGGCAAAGTACATTCTTATAATTAAAAAATAAGTAAATATATATACATATACTGAAAGTTTCACTGTTCACTGTGTTTTAAATGAAGACTCTTCCTCCAAAAGGCCCTGAGTGAGAGAACCTTTCTTACTTTTTTCCCTGAAGCAATAAGTTACTATAAATAAACCTTTGTATTTAGGTAAGGCTTAGCATATGTTCAAGAGGCATTGATGCTGTTATTTCTCTTTTTCCTCATCTCAGTAGATGTATTAATTGAACTAATAATGACTTAGCTCCTGCCCTCCTTCTCCCTGCACTGTTCTCAGCTCACATCTGCTGTAGTCATTTCTTTCTTTGCCTTTCCAGCATCTTTTGTTTGCTTCTCAGGTTTCTGCCTTGCCCTCTCTTGTTTCCCTGGAAAAGCTCAGACCAGTTCTCTAGAGCTAGGAAATCCATCATTTGGGTTTCTAGCATATTGCTGCTGGTTTCTGCTTTTGCTGCTCTCTCTTGCCGCTTGTCCCTGCACCTTTAGAGTGAAAATTTTCTGCTTTTGCTGCTCTCTTTTGCTGTTTCTCCCTGCACCTTTAGAGTTAAAATTAATGGCATAGGAGCATTGCCCCTGGAGAAGAGCCATCCTGAGCAAGGGAAAGTGTTGATTTACAGGGGAGCAGATGCAGTTCTTAACATACAGAGCCAGGATTCTATCAACATAGAAGCAAATAAGTAAACTGAAATCAGGCTGATGTACTTGGGATGTAAAAATGCGAGTCAAAATATACTTTTTAAGAGTCTCTCTATCTCAGTTCATTGGTTTTCAAAGCAAGTGGTGTGAGCAGGTAAAATTTAGTGTTTTAATGGTCAAAATAGAGAGGTAAGGTATATGTTTGGAAACGTGTGTTGTATGAATAATTAAAAAAAATACTTCTGGAACTTATATTTGAAAGTGATGATGTCTCTACATAAGTAATAATTTCAACTGCCAGTTGAAAATCAGTCATGTGTCTGGGAAGGATCCAGGATAAAGCCTGTAGTCCAGGCAGCTTCCCCCAGGCCTTCTTCTCTTGGGTGACCTTAGGCTGCTGCTGGATTCCTGCCCCAAGGGACAAAGGCACTTAGGTACCTGCTTGTCATTGTGGAATGAGTTATTACATTGTGTTACCCTAATGTTTCCTTGAAGATTGGCATTTTATGATGGAAAATTGTGCAAGAAGTGATGTCTATTCCTGAAATCTGTCAGTCATTCGTATTTAGAGAACAAAATCACTGTCAGAGGAATGGAACTCTCTCACTGCACCCAAGGTGGAACAAAACCAGGCAGCCTTGCTGTTAAACTGGGGCCTGAACTGCTTGGGAATGCTTCATCATATTCTCAAGTTTTCACCTTTATATTTGCAGCTGTCCCTCTTTTTTGTATTAGTGCTTACCTGGTTGTGCTGGTTGGTGTGTGCAAACACAGCATGTACAGATTAAATATTTCCAGTTGTGCAACTCAGATACATCCAGGTGTCACCTCTGTACAGGCATCTGTCCTGCTTGCACAGAATCTGCCACCTGCATCCCATGGAGGAATCACTAATACTTGGGAATTACTAAATCTAGGGCAGTATGATTTCTTTTACTTTAAACTCACTCATTTTTTTCACGTATTTCAATATCTGTTCTTCAGCTCCAACACTGGCATAGCTGCGGCTTTAACTCATTGCCTCAGCCACTTCTGTGTGCCAATGTAAGTGGTTTTCCTCCTTCAACCATGCTGTTCTAATTGCATTTTTTGGTAGAAAGCTCTTGGTGGCAGTAGCAGCTGAAGCATCTCTTAAAGCACCAGATATGTTACATCTGAAAGTAATATTATGCTTTTTTCTTAGAGGTAAGAGATACTCTAAAAATCTTCTTTTGACTGCAAGAGGAATCTGATTTCAGCTGTATCTCAGATTTGAATATAATATGTCACTGATGCCTACCAGGGTGTAAGAGGTGCCATAAATTCAGCTGGGTTTGAACAAGAGATTAAGGAGTGAAGAGACTTTCTTCACTTGCAGATTAGTCAAGGAAATGCATGGAGGGATGATAAATGCTATGGCATCCTATAAGCTGAATTTAAATGTGCATAGCCTGTGCTTAATGCAGAGATGACCAGAGCTATAAACCTACTTTTAAAGAGAAGTTTGCAAGTCACAAATCAGCTTTGGCAAGAGACTGCTGAGGGCTGCAGGTATTGAGACTTCATGTTGTTTTTTCAACCTCATCAAGCCTTGCCATGCTACAGAAGTTCTGAGAACTTTCTCCTGCAAAATTTGGTATTTGTGTTTAACTCCAAAGGCTGCTTTGGAAAAAATACTGACATATCAGCCATTGCTAACTTCGATCTTGAAGTCAGTAAATTGGTGATGGCTGGCTGGATTTATGGCCATATGTGCTTGAAACTAAAATAATAAATAATAAGAAATTGGAGGAAAATGCGAATCTCCTCTCAAAGCACTGTCACTTTGTCTGGAACCAGTTTTAGAAGAAATCCCTTCCCTTCTGCAGTTAGAATTGTTGAAAATGCTTAATATTAACAGTGAGGAAGACATTAGTGACTTGTGATCTTTTATGTGATTTGTAGAGAAAATCAGGAGCTTTCAGTTGTTTCCAGTAGGAACAGTAGAAACAGAAGTTCTCTATCCATGTTTCTTCATTTGTGAGAACTAATGTCATTGCCTATTGAAGGAGAGAGTGGAAATGATTACTAGAAAAGGACAAATGCTATAAAAATATGAGTTAAAGTTGTTTATGTAAAAAAAAAAAATAAAATTGTTATGCCAGCTGATTACAAAGTAAATGTTAGGAAATATATCTTAAATATTTACCAGTGAATTGCAGATATGGAAACCTCTTACATGTTGTTTTAAAAACGTTGTGTTATGTTTCCTTTGAAGGGTCCAGATCACCAGACAATCTTATTTAACTATGGAGCTGTTCAGAACATCGCACATCTGTTGGTCTCCACCTCCAACAAAGTAAGACATTACAACTACTCTATGTTTAACATGTGTTTATGAAAGGAATTCAAATGGAGATTGCAAAACCCACATCTGTGCCTGTGAACCAAAGCTGTAAACAGGTACAATGTATATTTGTAGAATAACAGTTGCTTTTACTTGTCATATTCTATCAAAACCAGAGCTATTGTACTGAAAAGTTAAAGCAGCAATAATGAAAACAGGGCTGTCTAGCTTTGCTCCAAAGAGGAACAGGCGCTTGGCAACCCAAGTGGTCTAATTTGTTGAACAATAAATGAGAATAAGAAGTTAAGCTGAAAAGAAGCAAATGTGGTCTGTCCTAAAAAGGAAGTCATACCTGTAAAAATAGATGGTTGTGGAATGTGTGGGGACCATCAGCTGCCTATGTGTTGGTCTCCCTGAATTCCTGAGTCTCAGCTCCCTTCTCTGTTATGTGTTGGAAATGCATCCTGGACCATGTGAAAGCACCACCTCTCACAAGCATCACACTCTACCTGTAACTTGGTGGCCAGGAGGGTCAGCTCCTTCTCAGTCCTTCCACTTGTAGAGACAAGAACACAGTCTAAATATGTGCAGCTGTAGAAGGGCAAGTCACAGACTAATATCTGAACTAATCTGGGTTCTGTGGTCTGGGAAGATGATAATGGTTCATCTTCCCTGTGTCAAAAAAGAAGTATAAAGATTTCAGAAACTAGGCAGCCATGAAACATTGATTAAATCAAAACTTCAGACTGAAGGAGGAGCCAAGATGAAGAAATTTGTCCATCCTTTTCATCCAGGTGGTACCTGAGGCTGTGTAATGGCAGTAAAACTTATGTATATATTTGCTTTAAGATTAGTTTGGAATCACTTCCAAACTAATGGAGACTGGTTGGTTCTCTTTAGACATTTTATTAACCCCACCTCTAAAGGATTCTGAAGTAAAAATCTTAAGGGTACATATTTCTGATTCTCTAAAGTACATATGAGTCTTGAAAAGGAAGTTATATGCTTCTATTCTTCTGTTGTTTATTACACTTTAGTAAGGCATTACACATAAGACCGATATTTCCTGTTGAGTTCCCAAGTTTTAGCCTTGCTGGTTTTCTTCAGAGTTTACAACATCCCCTGCAGAAGGATAGTTCCAACAGGGAGATGACAAAAGTCAGGGTGTGAGTTAGAAGTTTCCATCTGCCTTTTAATCTTCATCTCCATTTCTTGTTGATTATACAGCATTGTTTTCTACAAGCCTCCCCAGCAGTCTAGCCTGGTCTTGCTTTGAAGTCAGTGTTGATATTTCATATTATTATGTTTTTACACAGGTCCGAATGCAGGCATTGAAATGCTTCTCAGTTCTAGCCTTTGAAAACCCCCAGGTATCCATGACTCTGGTCAATGGTGAGTGCAATGCTGCTGCTGCTGGTTTGACACTCACTTTTTGCCTGGCTGAATGAGAATGACTTGGAGCTCTCTCTCTTTGCAGTGTCTGTTGATGGAGAATTGTTACCACAGATTTTTGTGAAGATGTTACAAAGGGACAAGCCCATTGAAATGCAGCTCACATCAGCCAAATGGTAATTGTCTTCAGGAATTGGGAAATAGCAGGGAGTTTAATCCTTACTGTTCAACTAATCCCTTCTTCCTTGTTCCAAAGTAATATGGGATGTAAAAATCTTAGGAATCATTAGAGATACTGTTTGCATTATCTAAATCCTTGAACGAGTGGCTCTCACCCCATTTTATAATGTAACCTTCACTCTTTGCTGTACATGAACAGGGAAAAGTATTGCTGGGCAGCAGTTTTGTGAAGAATGTGTTCAGCCATATGGGTTTTCACATGTATGTTGGATTTTATAAGTTTTACTTTGAACAGGCAGAGCACAGTCCTGAACTATCATCCTTAGTGGCTGTGCTGTGCTAGAGACTGTGCACCAAGATGATGGGAGAGCAGACTTAGTCCCTCTACCCAAGTGATTTAAATAAAAAAGATTATTCTTCAGGCTTCATGTGCTCATACAGCAGAATTAATGTTATTAATTAATTTTGTATTTCAGCTTTCCCTGCTGGTGCTGGCATGTTTGTGTGTTCATATTCATAATGACTTCCTACAAGACGTGACCCAGTTCCATAATAGCACCCTGGTTATGCTCACTCCATAAGCTGGGATTGACACCCTTTAGGACCATTTTCCTTTTCTTGTGTTGATAGCAATGACATCACTCCAGGGGGTTAAAGAGATAAAATCACCCATTGCTATAAACCACTAAAATGAAGTTTAACTCAGGAGTTTGGTCGCTGATGTGTTGTTCAATTATTCTTTTAGTTTTTGATGGCTTTTTTTGACAAGGAGCAGTGAGTTCTCCAAATTCACCAAACAATTTCACAGCCATTTGTGTCAGTACTAGTCTCTTGATTCTGAGTGAGGAACAGGTGGGGTAGGTAGGATCTGTGAATCTCTGCTTATGCTGCCAGGTTGTGATGCCCAAACTCATTCATGAAAGCAGTTTCAGTGATGTCCATGTGTATGAGGGGGGTTCTTGGGTAATCCTACTCCATGTAGGAGGTATGTCTTGGGACCTCCCAGCCTCCCTTCCAACCACAATTGGCCCAATTTGGCCCAGTCTGGTTTTACTGGTTTTGTTAGGTAATTCTTAGTGAAGAAGGCAAGTTAAATTAATTGCACTGTAGCAGTCTCAGTTCTGATTGATTTATGTGTTTCTTTAATAAGTCAGAAAATACATAGAGAGTGACATACTTAGGAGTAATATTTTTTTACTAATCTTCAGATATAAAGCAGTTGACAAGTCATAAGGACAGGCTGGAGTTAAGAATTGTTCTGAGATGGACATTACCAGGTCTACTGGTGTTCAGTGCTGGTTGAAGGAACTGGGTAGACAACCCATCTTTTGCTGTTGCTTTGCAGTACTTTGGCTCAGCTTTCTTTGAAAGCATGAAAGAAAGTGATGTGGTGAAAAGCAGCAAAGGAAAATTGCAGGAAAATGGCAGACAAACCAGTATCTTAAATTTCAGATTGGGTTTCTAATTAGTCCACAGGCACTCATCCTTCTTAGGGCTCTCAGTTTTACAGCAGTCCTGGAGTTTGCAAACTCCAGGTTTTTCTTCTATAGGTCCATCCCTTACCTAATTGCCTCCAAGTCAGACTCTCTCTTTTTCCTAATGAAAGTAGTAGGTGAAATTGTCACAGATCATCTTTTTTTCTGCTTGTAAATTAGATTTCACTCTTACCTTGTCAGCTTCAGTCAGTTAATCTGCAGTTCCCCTGATTTATCATTAGACTCCTTGGAATATAGATCTAGAAGGGTTTTTTCTTTTTGAACCTTCTCTAAAATTTCTATTTGAATCCAGACTGGCATATAAGACTAATTTAAGAAATTCCATTTATTTTCCCTCAACAATTGAAGTATACTTGGAAGACTCTAAGAAATAAAAATTTCAGTCCTATTGATTGAAATGGAGCAAAGATCCTTCCCTTGAGCAGCAGTGCTGGGACAGAGGGAAGAGCAGGATCCCCTTTGGGAGAGTGCTCTGCAGCTACAAGTGGAGCAGTAACCTTTTCTGCTAAAATCACCAGCATTGCTTCCAGCTAAGCCAAGGCTTTGTTACCTGAAGTCAAAAATTTCTTTCATTACTGAAATAGAGCTACTTTGCCTGGAAAATAGAGTCTCACCAGACTAAATGGCAGCTGCAGGATAGGTGCTTTCCTCCTGACAGTGAAGGTGTGAAAATGAGTTTCCTGTTGTCAGCTGCAAGACTTGGGCAGTAAAAGTTTAGCAGATGATCTCTGTGCTAACATTCAAGTCTTATCTCTTACTGTCTGAGAAATAATATATTAAGAGAGTTCTGACTGTGGGATTTTTAGCTGTGGCTGTATTCAGAACAAGAATCAGTATTGTTGTTATTCACTCTGGGCCCTTGGAAGGAGCTCAGGGATGTGGTGAAACACACCATGGTTATATGAGCATAGTGCTGCTCCTCAGCTGAGCAGTTCTGATTGACCCTGTGTACAACTTCAGCCTGCCCAACTGAGGGTCCAAACATGTTAGTTTTAAGTTACCTCTACTGAAATACAGTTATATTTTCTAACCTCCACTGTGGCATGACAAAAGCCAGTTCCAATGGTTAGTTCAGAAGGTAAAACAAGAGATACCTGGTGCACAGCAGTTCCCTTCCAGCTCCATTCTACTGCCTTGTGGCAGAGCAGGTCAAAACAAAACCACTTCAAAGTAAAACACTTTTTTTGATGGGTGGACTATTTTGCATTTCTGGTAGTTTGT